>JZKD02S0181486.1:231786-264131 GCA_000966675.3 Picea glauca | reverse complement strand
ATATATATATATATATATATATAATGTTAATTTACATTCGTCGATCTTGTATACTAAGGTCCATTCAAATCACACATTCACATCTTTGAGTTTGCCATAGTTCTTGGCCAGTATAGTTATTTTTACAAACTGGGGGAAATAGGGTGTTACAACAGAGATCCGTGAATTACGGGAAAAGTGCATCGAAAGGAAGAAAAGGAAAAGTTCATAATAATTTCGAAGCTCGAAGTTGCATAGGGGTTGTTCCGAGGTTATAAACCATGGTCACATAAGAGAAAGAGTCTAGCGCAGGATTAGTTCTCATGAATTGGTGTTTCCAAGCACCAGAGAGCAGAGTTTCAAGTCGTTTGAACTTGCAGGTGACATCAATGGGACCTGTGTGTGTGTATTAATTCTTCATGGTCTATTGAAGGCCTGAAGAACCAATTCGGTTCAAGGAGTTTGAAGATCCAAGACCAGGAGGTCACAGAATCCCCAGGAGGGAATGGGGGGTTATGCATCAACTCACCAACCATTACAATACATTAACAAAACCATAACCCTAGCGTTGTTAGTTCTTCCTTTCATGCACACCTCGACTGCTTCTCTTACACGTCCTTCTTTTCCTTCCAACTGTCCTTTCCTCCTTGCATGCTTCTCCTCCAAAAATAACCTTTCTTCCTGACTTGGCCTACATCCAATAGGCCGCCAACATTGACATGTGGCTCAAATGAAGTGACCTAACCTTTGTGCACTTCTTCAACAGCTCCTACGAGATCCTAGAACTTCTCTGTGAGTTCCTTTGCTTGTGTTTGAGCCTATGCGGTATTTTATCTAAGTGCATCCAATACTTGCACTCTAATCTCATCGCTTATCATCTTTGCGGACTATGCCTGAGTCTGTGCCATGCTCTTCTTTGCATATTCTACCTACACAATGACCTCTGTTGACCTCTCTTAGAGAGGTTCCATTTGAGCTTGGCGCTCCTTCTGTTTCTCTTCGGCTATGAGTTCTTCCTTCAACTTCTTCATATCCTATGCTCTTTTGAGGCACTCAGTGATCGACATTGTCTTCTGCCTCTGCTTGAGTTCCTGGATAGTTGTGCTTATCTTCTCCTCTTCTTGGTCCCATTGCTGGACCTGTCGATCCTCCTCCAACTTCGTCTATAGCTATGCTACTTTATCTAACAAGTCGACAACTGCATAGAATTGTCGCTCCATCTCCTCTATTTGTGCTACTTCTTCCTACTTCCTTTTCTCCTTCACCTCTGGGGGAGTGGTAGGTATGATCTGTTCCTAGAGGTGCTCAATCTCCTACTTGTATTGATCGATTTTCTACACAATCTTATCAATCTTTTGCGTCTTCATGAGCTCTGTTGTTTACGCGCTCTTTTTAATTTTTTCATAGGCTACAACCAATCCCTACTCGAGCCTATCAATGCAATATTTCTCATATTTGGTCTCGAGCTTGACCTGCTTGAGCCCCAATTCCAAATATTCACTGTTCTCCTTCATCTACTGCAATTTTGTTGCGTCTGTGCGTGTGCGCAACTCTACCTCCTTCATGATGCTGACTTGTTGTTTATACAATGCCTTGGTTGGTATCAAGGTCATTACCAACTGTATTTGGGCCAAATCCTTCAAGGGTTTCTGACCCACGATTTCATCCATGTGCATCATGTTGGGTGTAATGTGAAACGCCAAGATCAGTTGTGTTGTCGTCTGGATTCTATCCTACTCACTCCATCCAGCCTTGGCTCCTATTTGTGGTGATGTGGGGACTGATTCTATTCCTCTGTCGGCCCTCTATGTTTCTCTAATATTCTCAAGAAGCTACCTCATGTCTTCCATCTCATCCTCAATCCTGTCCCTTTGTTGCTGAGCTTCATCAAAATCCTCCACTGTTCGATCCTGAACCATTTGGGCTATGAGGTCTGTGTTGTCCTCTGTGATCATATATTCTAGTAGCATTTTGTGCACCTTATATTTCTTGTGTGCACCCCCCATTTGTATAATTGGCCTCTTGGTCTATCCTTTCTCTTGCTGAGTAGCACTTTATGTGGTTCCTTATGCTATCTCAGTCTCTTTTTCCTGTTCCTGCGATGCCTGGGTGTTGTTCTCCTTCCCCGCCTGGGTGACTTTTCTAGACACAACCCTTTCTTCTTTTGCACCAGGTTCTGACCTTTCCTTGTCTTTTTGGGTTTTTTTTGTCTCCTACAGGTGTCTATTCCTGCCCTGCCTTAGCCTCCTTATCAGCAGGCATCTCTTGATTCAAGTCTGGAATCCTCCAGTCATTGTGCCAATCCTTGATGGCCATTTCTACATCCTCTTCCTTGATGAAGTACCACAATTGTAGCCATTGGTTCTCGAGATCCTTCTATTCTTAGATCCACACTATATTCCTGGTGCTTTGAATTTGGCTATGCCATGATATTGTGTGACCACTGATGGCATAATCCGCTAAGTGTTGGTGATGTTTTCTTGCAGACCATTGTAATACCCTGCGAACATGCCTACATTCGCACTTTTGTTTTTGGGGTATGAAGTAATCCCTAATGATAGGTATTTTTCTACGTAAAAATGATTGGATCTCTTCGAAAAGTATGTGTAATTAGGCTCCCTCCATTTGATCAAAGCGATCAGGATGAGGAGCCAAGAATAGTGAAATTTTGTCTCCAAGCCCTGTGTGTCCTTATAGTCTTCTAGGAACAGATTTAACAAGTACGGGGACCAATTAAGCATAGTTCCCTTTGCACATTGGGCTGCAACTGCAATGACTCCATCAAAGGATTTTTCCTTGCGGTACTTCCCAAGTAACTTGCATGCCATGATTGTTTGTCCATCCTTGTTGCTGCGTCACTAATGCGTTTAATTATGATTCCACGTGACCCTCTTTCTATACCATAGGTATTATTCATTTCCTCAACCAGTTCCTTCTCCTTCATCCTGTCATCAAGGAAGAATGCGGGTGTCTCCCCTAAGGTGGTTGTTATGAGGGAAAAACTCTCTATGGCCAAGGGTAAACCACAATAGACAGGTATGACTATAGAAATCAACTCAATTCCAACATATTCTATATGAACTAATGTGCAAGATAAGAGAGAGGCCTACCTTGATCCAACGTTTGATGATGTTCCACCGTTGAGCACTTAGACCCAAAGCTTTATACCTGCAATAAGTTCTTAACAAACTAGCAAAGCAAGTATATAATGATGATATAAAGGGGTTAGAACATCAGATAACATAATCCATTAATGAACATTACAAACACGCCCATAGATAATAGTCATACATTTTCAATATACCAATAGGATAGGAAAGGAGTATTTCTATTGATAATTGATCAACAGAAGTGACAACATTACAAACTTCTGTGTCGGCATGGTTTGAAACAAAGAAACCAAGTTCCTTCCCACTGGGCCTCCACCACTTCAATCCTCCACCAAAGGAAAGCTCATAGGAGAGAGTGAATGAGGGTATCTCAACAATAGGCAAAGATCTTGGGGGCTGAACACTATGTTCATACTTGAGGGACAAAGGGATGCAGACTCAATATGAAGTAATTTCTCCAGAGTAACTTTTCTCTCAAAGTTGAATTCTTTCTCCTTCTTTTCCATAGCTTGAAATTGTGATTTTATAGCCTTCAAAATGCAACCGAAGGGATGAGTTGGAACATTTCCAGTATATGGAAGGCCAAGGATCAGAGATCTCCTGTCGTGACATGGGTACCCTAATTCATTTTTGTATTTTATGGCACAAATCCTGATGTACATGGGTTGTAGTGGAGCAGTCAGCATATACGCATATTGCATAGCTGATAGGGCGTGTATATGTGGAAAAATGTATATATTTGGCTCTGGATTCATCAAAAAAGGGATGACAAGTCTGCATAGGGAAATGGAAAAAGGCCCACTGTGCAATATAACAATGGTGAGGAAAATATTGCTATAACAGATGCCCCCTAATGTGTGATATCAGAGGAGTATCTGTGATGGCCGAAATACATTATCAATAACCCAGAAGTGGAGTGGTAGAGGACTAGATGGATGAACTCAATTGTTCATTACATTATGTACTGACTTTGCATACATGGTTGCCAAGAATATAATGCAGATCCATGTGGAAAATATACCAAACAAGTGTTCATGGTCATGAATAGGCAAATACAAATGTGGTTTCATGCCAAAAGATGTCATAGTCACGAACAAGGCCCAGTGAAACCAGTCTCAAAATCAATCTGAAGATATATGTATACTATGGAGTACAATTTGATCTCCCATGATCACTAAGGTCGAACAGGTGCTGGTCCAATGAAAGGGGAGCAACAACTCATGAAAAATGCAACCACATAGTGATGTCTTCAAGTCTTCTACACTATCCGCCAAGGGTGCAAGTATACATCATGTGAATAAAGGAGTTGAGGTCAAACGCAATGAGACATCATTTGATTACTGGTCATTGAGGTATACCATAAACAAATGAGAGATAACCTACCAATAATGAAAGTAGGTATCAAGGCACTGAGTACATTCCTACAAGTGTGAATAAAGGAGTTAGTGTCAAACACTTAAGAAATCCATTGAGCAGGAGACATTGATGTATTCCCATCTATCAATGGTGAGAGAGCCTATCACTAATGAATGCAAGCCTCAAGGTACTTCATAAAACTCTAGGTCCCGTATCGAAAATAAATGAGCTGAAGCCAATGGAAAGAGACCTATTGAAAGGATAGCATTAAGTCATCTCTCATCAGTCAGCATGAGGAACAAAGAAGGAGCTTCATGATTTTGTGGAAATCGGATGAAGAACATGTTCATGAACCAACGACCTTGTGTGTCTTTCACGTATACCAAATGAAAGTGGTATATGAAAAAGACCCTCTGAATAACAACCAATGATGAAAATTGTTGACAAAGGCGAGGATACCACCAATAAGGATAATGGCATCCAAGAAACTGTATGAATCCCAAAGTGTGAATAGATGTATTTCCGTCGAACATAAGGGAAATCACCCAGTCAACGACCAATGATGAAATGTCAATTGTTGGGTTCAAGGTGACCTATCGATGAATAAAGTAGGGCCAGGGTGCATGATAAGACCATAGTATCATGTGATTCTAAGACAAACTGAGGGTATGGCTAACATGAAAAGTCAATATTTCTGAAAAGTGGTCGACACAGGTTGATAGACTTCCTTTGAACAAGACCATGAGACATATGGTGACTCTGACAACATAGACTCAATGATGTGACTATTACATGCAAGAGGCATCAATAACATTCTCTATAGGGACTGGAAGAGTAACTGGTCGGTAGAGAAAACTCTGTCACAAGATCAAATTCCTAAGGCAATGCTAAACCCAAAATTATGATGATGCAAGGACTCAATAACATTGTGCTCTGCTCAAAGGTGACATGAATGCTATCGATTATAATATAGTACTCCCTTCCCACCCATCTTTTTTTTGTTTTTTCATAACAAATGAATGCTATGATACAGAGGAGGAAATGAGTATCGCAAGTAAGAAAAAATAGTCACAACAGTGGAATGTACCTATTCTTAATGCAAGGAAATGAATGCAGGAGATGGACACTCATGGTGATGTTCCCTCCAGGGTGTAGGGTCTCAAATTGTGAAGGATATAAATGAGGCTATGCTTGGTTGAGGATGCAAAAACTGCTTAGGAAACGGTTTATAACGCAAAGCGAGAACCGGCTAAAGGCTCAATACTACAACCGATAGCATGAGATGCAATCACAACTTAATGCCAAAAAATATCCTTTTTTATGTCTTTTAGTCTACTTGGTGTGAAAAAGGGGTAAACTTGTGCCAAATAGACGTCTTTTCAAATCCAATTTACGAGTGTGAAAAAGACAAGTTCACTCGGAAATCTTTTCTCTTTTTGATAGTGATTTGGAAAAGAGATTAACTAAGACTCATGACCTTTAAAATCCAATTTAATGAGTGTGAAAGGGACAAATCACTCGAAAATATTTTCTATTTTTAGGCGAGTCGGAAAAGAGCTTAACTAAGACACATTTTTCAGGAGTCCATAGGGAATAAGGCCTCTTGTGCATGAATGAGAAATGAGGTTCTCATAAATTCATGTATTAATTTGTAATGGATTCCTGGTTCTAAGGAATAAACTTGGCATGGGCACCAAATGATAAAGGGGGTCTAACTAGTGTACCCATGTTTGGTAAATCTCTACCATTTATTAGTGACATTATTTATAGTAGATGGGTGATTCTATGTCATAATAAATGGATTTGTTCCCAAGGCGTAAAAAGTGATAGTTGAAGGATAATGAAAAATTCATGATGGAGTGGATACTTATCCTATATGCTAGGTTATGAAAATACCTACCCGAGGTGATGAACGATCAATTATGATGTGGAAATCTGCAAGAAAACTGAGTCAAAACTATAATAAACTAGCTCAAAACCACTCTTGAATTAGTCCATTAGGTTAAAAAATAGTATGAAACTATATAAAGTGAGTAAAAATAATTTATAAATAGTAATAAAATAAAAAACTACTGTATCATTTTGATTTTTACCCAAATAGTGCAACTTGGACCAAAAATAGCTCCAGGATTCAAACGACAATTGTGGGAGCATAAGGCAACAAAATTATGAACCGTCTGGATCAGGTAACTCTTCATCTCTTCCTCTTCAAATTCAGAGGATTACATTTTTGAATAAGGTTTCCATTTTTTATTTTTTGAGGGCGTAAATTAGAATTTTTGGTATACACGGGTTTCCTTGTATAGGTCGTGTGTACGACTAGGTATACACCCCTGTTTGAACCACAAGGAGCGTGTATTGAGACCTACATGTGACTGTGGGAAAGTAAGTCGTGTATATGTATGCAATTGGAAAAAAGAGGGGTTCTTAACTCAAAAATTGATTTGTCTTTTGCAAGATGGTCTTGGAATGGAGAGAGCAAGAGCATGAGGAGGTATATGCAGTTGTGGATCAAGATCCAGTGGCGCAAGTGGCTTTAAAAATATGTGGCTTGTACAAATTTTTGGCTCTCAAAGGAATGAGGGTCCAAGGGAGGTTGTTGGAGATGTTGGTGGGTTACTGGGACCTTGATAACGAGAGATTTATCCTTGATGGACAACCATTGAGGATCAAAGTAGAGGACATCTACTTCTTGACTAGTCTATCACATCGAGGGGAGGTTGTGAACCTCAAGTCACATGGAATGGGGAGTGAGATGAATATTGAGGAGTATATCGATGCCCATTGTGTAGTAGGGACTCCCAAGGTGGGAATCCAAGTTCCCATATGGGCAATAAGTAACCTTAGTCTAAAGATCATTGTGCTCGTGCTTACCAAGATCGCAGGCTCAACCTCATTGCATCAAGCATTGAGACTGCTTATGTTTTATGTAGTAGAGTGTGATAAACCCACTGTTTATGATTGGTGTACCTCTCTGTTGGCCAACATGAAAGGTCATCTGATAGAGTGAAAACAAGGGAGTAAACAGAACTTTGGGTTTGCCTCTATCCTTTGCAGCTTCTTTTCCGAGCATGTTCTAGGTTTCGGACCTAGAGTGGAGATGCTTCCTAGAGAACCACGTGATCCAGCCATGATGTGGTGGATTGAGGTCATGAAATGGCAGGGGGGAGGTAGGGTATCAACACCCTACAACGATGATTTTTTCTTCTAGTGGTGGCAACAAATGATTCCTTTGGATGACTATCCCTATGCGGTGATCAATTTCAGAGTAGATCCTAATATGCCACTTCCACCAGGGGTGCCTATGGTTATATAAGTAACAATTTTTTTAAATATTTCTTTTTTTTTGTATTTTTGTATTTAAGGAACAAAAATATTTTTGAATGGTGTTTGAATATTAACTAGATATATGTGTAATCACAGATGTGGGTCCGCGATGGCTAGAGGGATTCCTTCGACAAATACAGAGGAACCGAGGAGATGAGGTGGTAGAAGGAGAAGAGGAGAGGGTCCTACAGAACATGCAGGGAAACCTATCTCATTTGACATAGAAGATTCCTATGGTTCAAGTAGAGGATATACCAGAAGCCATGTAGTGACAGGTGGTTGGTGTACCTAGAGCATGGGTATGACTCTTCTGGCGTCTCACAAATGTCATGGTTTTCTATCATGATGCACATCCAACGCCATAGACATAGATGTCTCGGGATATGTATATCGGTTGTATATGTGTATTGAGGGTTTTACCCCAATTTTGTAATATAAACATCATATTTTTAAATATGTAAAAGGGGATCTTCAGGTTTACTTATATCTTACAATGTGTACATTGATTTAATGGTTTTCTTTTCTTTATTAATGTGCCAAATGCCAATCTAAAATGTAATTAGCGTAGGCATCAGACACATGATTAGAACTCCTAAGAATGTGATAATATGTAATAAAATCAAAATTTCATTCTAAAAGATGTACCTGTAGGAATCGATGGAGTAAAGTAGGATCGCACACGTGGTAACGGTCGTTCAACTGACATACTACTAACTGGAAATCCAGATGAACTTTTAAAGAGAGAATACCATGCGAGATAGCATCGCGCAAAATTTCTATTACGATGCTATATTCGACAACGTTATTCATGGATGGCTCTAAGTATGCACCACCTGAAGATACCAGTAGACCCTTAGGTGAGTAAACCAACCAAGCGGCAGAAGCCAATTTCTGTGTATGGCGACTATCTCCGTCTGTGAATCCTAGGTTGACCGAAGACTCCGTTGACATCTGCCAACAAAGGGAAAACATAATAAGCAAGCTAAAGACAAAAGAAAAGGAGAAAGGAGACATATATACACTAAATTTACATTAGTATACAAAGAGTTTTTCCCAAGACTAGGGATCAATCATAGTACCTTTTCAAGTAGATCCCATTTCTGGGCTGGAGCAACTTATTCCCTTCATAATCTTCCAACTCATAGGATCCTTTTTCTAGGACCCGTCGCATGATGTAAGGACTGTGCCACATGGGTTTAAACTTGCCTGCCCCTAGTGATTCTTTGGCTTGATCATATAAGAGGACCAAGTCACCCCCAACATACAACCAGCGACCGACAGACATGTCATACTAAACCTTAACATGTTTCTTGTTTGCCTCAATAGCCGTAAAGGCGTCCTGACATTGCTCTTCAAAACTCTCTAGGTGCACAAGGCGATGCTCTAAATCTGAAGTGTCAGGTAGGAGCTCAACTACCAAGTTGAGAGAAGGGATTTCACATTCAATGGGGAGTATCAACTCCACACCATGCACTAACTGAAAAGGGGAAAAACTGGTGGCAGTATTAACTGAGGTTCAGTATGCCCAAAGCGCAGGATATAGAATGATGTGCCAATTGGAATTACTTCGAATGACAGTTTTTTGCAAAATGGTCTTGAGAGAATTGTTGACGACCTCTACTTGCCTATTTTCTTAGGTGTAATAAAGGGATGAATGACCATTTCTAAACCCCATATTAGATGCTATTTCTACCCTCATTTCATTATGAAAGTGACTTCCATGATTAGTTGCAATCTCACTCGAGATACCAAACTGGGAGATAATTTGGTTGAACATGAAGAAGGTTGCAGTCTTCCCATTGGATTTTATGGTAGGCATGGCCTCGACCAACTTAGTGAAGTATTCGATGGCCACAATAATATGTTGGTTCCTCCCAGCTGAAGTTGGGTTGCAATCGATAAAATATACCTCCCAATTGGTGAAGGGACCAACAATAATGACTAGGTGAAGAGGGGCTAGATGTGAGTGCATTTTCCAAGTTAACACTTGGAAGGGGTGACACTTCTTAACCACTTCGATACAATCTTTAAAGATAGTGGGCCAGAAATAACTGGCTCACGGGACTTTTTGGGTTGTTGCAAGCCCCAATAGGTGACCACCACAAGCCCCTTTGTGGAAATCGCTTAGGACTGACTCAACTTCCTCACGAGTTAAGAAATGACGCAATATATTATCTATTCCTTGAAAATATAAAATGTCGTCGATGATGGTATACTTTTTGTCTTGATATCTAACAGGACATCGATCATCTCATGAGAGATGCTGAGCTAACTTCAAGGTTTGAATATATAAAACAATGTCTCCATACCAAGGGTCAGACGACAAGACAAGGAAAATGTGTTCATCTGCAAATGAATTAACATGGATAACATCCTCATATAATCATGGAAAATCGGATATTAACTTTGCAAAAACTAGTGATTTTTTAGACTTGGCCGAATAAATGTCGAGATAAAATTCTTGTAAGATGACAATCCATTTATTATATTTCCCCCCTATGATACATCTTGTAAGGACGTATTGAAAAGGATTGACATCAATAACCACTGTAGTCTTGCAAAGAAATATATAGTGACATCAATGTTGGACAGTGTGAACGACAGCCAAGGCTAGCTTTTCAACATGAGAGTAATTAAGCTTAGGGCCAACTAGATTTCGACTAATATAGTAGATGACGTTCTCATGGAGCTCATCATATTCCTAAACTAGAACCATACCAATCGTCTCAGTAGACATGACAATATACAACAAGTAATGTCTATTGTAATCAGGGTATTTCAGCAGAGAGGCCGATACCAAGGCTTTCTTCAAAGTGTCAAAAGACTCCTGGGCTCAATCATCCCAGATAAAAGGAGTGTATTTCTTCAATAGGCGCATGAAACCCTTAGTGATATTGGCATAATTCACTATGAAACGATGTAGAAATTTAGCTTTCCCCTGTAAACCTTGAAGTTATCTAACTATGTGCAGGGGAGGCAATTGAAGTATTGCTTCAACCTTAAGAGGATCTACCATGATCCCGATCTTGTAAACTAGAAACCCTAAGAGACGATGAGACTTAATGCAAAAGATGCATTTATGAGGGTTTAACCATATTCTATAGTAACGACATCTTTCAAAAACTAGTTGAAGGTGTATAACATGATCCACTCTCTTGCAAAAGTGAGCAACAAGATCATCAAGGTAGGCTTTGACTATGTGCTTGAGATCATGAAAATAAAAAGTCATGGCATGTTGGAAGGTTGCTCTGGATTTTTTAAGGTTGAAAGGCATTTTTTAGTATGAAAAAGTACCCCAAGGACATATAAATGTCTTCTTGTGTTGGTCCTCAGGTTTGATCTGGATTTGGTTGTATCCTAAAAATCCATCCATAAAAGAAAATATATTTCTTTCTGCACACTCATCGAGAATCTAATCAGTGAAAGGCGTGGGTAAGTTATCTTTAGGACAAGCCTTGTTTAGGTCGTGAAAGTCCATATATACATGGATGGTTCCTTGCTTTTTATTCACAAGAATGGGGTTGGATACCAATTCAGTCAAGGGAACTGGGTAGGTGAAGCCAACATTAAGTAGCTTCTCCACCTCTTCCTTAATAGCAGGGGCCTTCCTAGGATTTACAGCTCTAAGGTGTTTTTGAATAGGTTTAGCACTTGGATAAGTCCTAATATCATGTTCAAAAATACAGGGGTCGATCCCTGGCATCTCTTTGTATGACCAAGAGAATACATCTCAAAATTCTTTGAAGAGTTTGGTGTAGATTAGAATTTCTTCTGGTGAACAATCTGCACCTATATTTACATTCTCAATATTTCTAGGGGTACGAGAGATATTGATCGAGACGGTAGGAGAAATACTCGCCATATTTCCCTCAGCATAAATGTCATGCGTATCAAGTGGAACTACGATGTGACCGACTATCTCACTCAAGGTAGATCGAAAATCATCTTACTCGATTCTTTCGAGAATTGGGAGAAAATAAGATCGATGATGCATATCATCCCAAGGTCTCTCAAAACCATTCATGGCTTTGAGGATGGCTTCATCTAAAGGAAAAGTATCATCTAGAAAAACATGCGAGCATGATGACGAGGTGGCCCATACAGGCCTAAGAACAAGATCATCCTCTTTTGTCAGCGAGGTAACAGGATCAGGATCGACATAAGAGTCTAGAATAGATTGATACGCTATCTCTGCTGCCGATAGAGGCATAAACATGCCAGCATGCAACTATCCTTCACCTGATGAAGTTAGAGTAGGTAGGGTCCATGGATCACTAAAATAGGAAGTGTGAAAAGGAATGGACCTACCTGTTGAAGCAATCTTACTAGACATGGCATAAACATGGTGAATCGGTGTTGAGAAGTCGAAGGTACCCATGAGGGAAGAATACATTATGATGTTGATATTATCAGTTGTCAACTGAGAATTGTCAATCACAAGGATCGACGGTCCAATATATTCATTGGGACTAGAGTACGCAAAGGATAAATGGTCGATAGTCATGATCTCCCCTTGATGAGGGAAAAAAAGTATATGGAAAATGGACGATACAACAATGATGATATGACAACGACCATAACATAGGTCTAATTGTGACCTAGTAACAGGTTATAATCGAGAGGTGCATCAACTACTTCTACTTCCACCTCTATCATCTTCCCACCTAACTGGACCGGAAAGGCAGGGAGAATACCATGAGGGTGGAAGGAATGACCATCAAATGCAGTTAACATGTTCGACGACTTGGAAAGGGTCAGAGAACTGAGATCTTTCCAACAAACTAGGGACATCATGCAAGTGGCAACACCTTCATCAATGAATGCTCATTTGATAGTATACTTGGAATATTCCACGTGGATTTGGAAAGGCACATGGTAGGGTAAGCGAGGCTTCACATCCATGGCATCAAACTTGATGAGTTTCAAGCCACTAGGATCTAGAGCTCCTAAGGCAAAGAGTAAGGCATTCCTCTGTGATGGACACGTCTGGAGTACCTCCAAAGCCGACATTGCACAAGGTGTTTGGCCCAGATCCTCAACGATAGAGTAGTTATGGGTAGCCCTAGAATTAGGGTTGTAAGTAGAGCGCTTGAGTACTCCTTTCGGAATACATGGTGGTGGATTTGGTTTCTCAATTTGTAGGTTCATCTTTGGAGGGGGAGGAGGAAATTCTAGGCCAATACTATATTTTGAAGAGATATAATCTCAAGAATGGGTGGCTACATAAATTTTTGCGTTGACCATATTGATACAAACACGGTTTCCATCTTGTGACAGTGGGTTTTGAATTCCATCAGGCACATTTCCAGCCTTTGACGAGCTTGAGGCTAAGTGTTGATTGTGTGGGAACAGATTTTTCAGCACATCAGGTGGTAGGTTCAAAAGCCTCACAGCCTCCATGAGTTTGGGGCATAAATGCGTAAGGTGGTCATCGGTATAAAGTTTACAAGGAAACTTCACCTTACGTTTCTCTTTCTTTCCCTCTCCAACATTATTATTCTGCTTCCCATTATTATCTTTGTCCTTGGGTTTGTTACCAATTTTTCCACCCTTACGATTGTTTCGACCTTTCCTTTTATTCCCATCTGGTTGTTGGTCACCATTTGGGTTTTTCGACGATTGCACATAATGTACATCTATTGACTGGGTGGGTTTGGAGGATCCTGACGAAGCTAACCCTCCAGCAGACTTCATTGTCGAGTCTATGGGCTTTACATTGGTTGACCCTACAATTCCATCAACATGAGGTCTGGGTTTTTTCCTAGGATCATAATTTGACCATGGTGCTTCTGGAAGAAGGTTATATAACATCCCAGACTGAGAATATATTAAATCTAATTGTTGGGCTCTAAAGATAGCTTCTTCCTCGTTGGAGACCCCAGAAGTAGTAACGTCCTTCGATATAGGAGGGTGAAAATACTTTAGAAACCATTCTATAAGAAAGGCCAGGGGTATAGGGGTATTAATCAACCACCTCCATATACGCCACTCCTGGATATGATCTGAGATATGAGTGGTTGTGTCCTGGTGTAAAGCTGATGAACGTTCGAGGCCAACATCATAATGAATGGGCAACTGAAAGTGGTTGAGAAATTCCACTACCAACTGATTAAATGTTCCATATATTCCCCTGGGTAGCTCAATCTACAATTGTGAAGCAACTCCAATGAGGGTGCATTGAAACAATCATAATCTAATGGAATCATGGTTTAGGGATTTCGATGAGCACCAAAGGTGAAAGGTAGTGACATGTTCACCAGGGTCCTCTCCATTATTACCCTCAAACTTTGGAATGTCCAAAAGAATTTTGGTGGGGATGGGGGGCCATGAGGGATCATGAAGTACTGGGTCATTCATTAACTTATCCAAGTTTGGCAAATTGAGCGTGACCAGAAAAGGGAGATGAGGTTGCGGCATATGGCCCCATCCTCCCGCGAAATATTATGTATTGGGAACTACATTCCATCTAGGATTAGGGTAAGTACCAAAGCCCTGTCTGGAATTATAAGGCCCTTATTTGGGCTGATTCATATAGGATGGGTTGGGAATCATTCCAGTAGGAATGTTCTGATAAGGATTATGAAAATTTCCCCTGTCCAGATTAGATCCGAACTGGGGGTTGTGAAAATCCCCCCCAACCAGATTGGATCCAGGTTAGGGGTTGCCCAAAGTGTAAGAATGCCCTCCTCCAGATGAGAATCTTGAGGATTGAAGTGGATTCATCATACAAAAGTATTGGTCAAAATCAACACCAAGTGCGTAGGGATATAGGGTGGAACTTGTCTACCAGCTAGTTTATTCCATCCAGCTGTAGAAGGATTATATCCGGGGTGAGGAATATGGGAACTTCCTACATTAGGATCCATTTGGGGAATATGATAACCACCAAATGGGAAAGGAGTGTAAGGAGGTGTAGTGCCCCCAAGTCCAAATCTAGTGTTAGGGCCAACAACTAGGATGGCAGTCAAAAACTGTGACGTGATGTTAGGCATACCATAAGAAAATGGGCTAGAAGCCATAAGGATGGAATGGAAATTGTAACTCGGTGAGTGGATGAAACCCCCAAAAGGTTTTGAGGCAAGAGATGAAGCATTAACTACAGGCCGAGCCATAGTACCATTATAATCCTCTGACCCTGCAACTCTAGTGGCTACAGGAGTCGAAGGGGTGCCATTAATTATAGTGGGTATGGGAGTCGAAGAACTCCCAGTGTTCTGAAGACTGGACTCAATACTCATCCTTGTGGAACCACAAGTCTGAAAGGTGGATGTATTTGTACCAATCCTGATAACTCTACACCTTTTAGAAGGCAAGAACTCAAAAACTGATGGTAACTATAACAACCGAAATGACCGGCGAGGAAGCTGGTCCGACTCCACAATGACTTATGACTCTAAAAAATAAAAATATATCCTAACTCCAACTAGTATTCAAAGAGAATACAAAAAAGTAGAATGAACAATATGCATGCAAACAGGCTAAAGTGGCTGAGTGGCCTCCCTCACTAAAGAAGGTATGTCTCATCCAAGAGGGACCTGAGACTCCCTGCTAAAGTTTGGAGGTAACAAAATTCGTTATAGGGGACCTCGTGGGCTTAACAACCAATCGATCAAATCCCCCCAGAGAGGTAATCCTCCATAAAGTCTTTGTGTTTTCCAACCCCTATCTGACCCAGGGTACAAGCAGAATAACCCCTACAAGTAACATATGAAATAACTAAGTCAAGAAAATAATAAACCACTGTATAACCGACGCATAAGAAAGCATTCGTAAGTCTAGATCACCGTATGGGCAGGGTAGAAAAGCATGAAACCTTAAAAGCACCACCTCTCATAGAGTTATGGGTACTACCAAGATCCCCAAATATGAATAAATCCACAAAAATATCTCTGACGCTAGGTGAGTATCCAGGGGTTATCCCTTCAGCTAACTTCACGCAACCTCATGATTAACTCCGATGTGAGCGGAGCCTCCTGATATTACCAATTATACAATGGACTTATCAACTCCCTGTCTCAAACACATATGCTGATTTAATTGCCTTGGAGAAGTTTACTCAGAAAAATCCTATTCCAAGGCACTAAATGCTAGACTAGTTTGGGAACCCTAAAAAATAAAATAATGACTAATCAATTTTAGTTTAAAGCGTAAATTTTATTGGCCGTGACAAAAGGGTATGGAAGTAAAACTCATGATGCTATGACTCCGCAAGAAAATGAATATGAATATAATGCAAAGCCTATCTTTAACTTTTCAATGAATGATATGTTAATAAAAGTAATACAATTTTCAATTTCAACTCTATAATTCAGAAGTAAAATGCAATCTTTCACTAAATTAACTAAGCTAATGATAAAGGTTCAAAGAAAAAAAATTGAACCAATGCAAAATGCCTATTTTTTTGTATTTTCAATATATTAAATAGAAAATTCATGGACTGTAAGGAAACCTGATATATAAATTCTACTATGTATAAATGAAATGACTCAAGAAGAACACCAAGCAGCTAAGAAAACAACCCAGGGCTCAAGGAAAAACAAGGATGAAAAAAAAAGAGAAAGACTACGCCCCAAAAATTCAACTCCCAACAGGTTTCTTGTCAACCCAGAGAAACTCAGCAGGCACTACAGAGACCTATGAGGCTCAACAATCATCAAATCCCACCCAAAAATCACTAAACCAAAAAAACAAGCAAAGGGAAGTGATATACGAGACTGTTCAGGAGAGCAGGGCATATATACACATCCTGCAGTGAGACAACAAGTGGGTATACATGACTGTCTAGGGAAAAGGAGATTATATGATTTAAAACAAGACTAGGCAAAGGAAATAAGGATGAAAACTCAGACCCAGAGTGAACAAAATTTGTCAAGCAGTGATACGACAAGAAACATGAAGGAAAAAGAGCAATGCAAGAAGAAAAAGTAATTCAACCCTTATAAGGAAGATCTCTCCCCAGTGAAGTCGTCATTTCTGTTACGAGGGAAAAAATCTCTATGGCCAAGGGTAAACCACAATAGACAGGTATGACTGCAGAAATCAACTCAATTCCAACATATTCTATATGAACTAATGTGCAATATAAGAAAGAGGCCTACCTCGACCCAACATTTGATGATGTTCAACCGTTGAGCACTTAGACCCAAAACTTTATACCTGCAATAAGTTCTTAACAAACTAGCAAAGAAAGTATATAATGATGATATAAAGGGGTTAGCACATCAAATAACATAATCCATTAGTGAACATTACAAACACACCCATAGATAATAATCATACATTTGCAATATACCAATAGGACTAGAAAGGAGTATTTCTATTGATAATTGATCAACAAAAGTGACAACATTACCGACTTCCGTGTTGGCATGGATCAAAACCAAGAAACCAAGTTCCTTCCAACTGGGCCTACACCACTTCAATCCTCCACCAAAGGCAAGCTCATAGGAGAGATTCAATGAGGGTCTGTCAACAATAGGGAAAGAGCTTGGGGGTTGAACATTGTGTTCAGACTTGAGGGACAAAGGGATGCAGACTCAATATGAAGTAATTTCTCTAGAGTAACTTTTCTCTCAAAGTTGAATTCTTTCTCTTTATTTTCCATAGCTCGGAATTGTTCTTTTATAGCCTTCAGAATGAAACCGAAGGGCCGAGTCAGAATGTTTCCAGTGTATGGAAGGCTAAGTATCAAAGATCTCCTGTCGTGACATGGGAACCCGACTTCATTTTTGTATTTTCTGGCACAAATCTTGATGTACGTGGGTTGTAGTGGAGTAGCCAGCATATACGCATCTTGCATAGATGATAAGGAGCATATATGTGGAAAAATGTATATTTTTGGTTCTGGATTCATTAAAAAATGGATGACAAGTCTGCATAGGGAAATGGAAAAAGCCCCTATGTGCAAGATAACAATGGTGAGCCAAATCTTGCTATAACAGTGGCAGTTCTGTAATGCATATAATGAGCTATACGTCTATCGAGACAGGCTCTTCCACCCATAGGTACCCTCCATGGGTAAATACCATCAGCTTCTTGACATAGTTGGTTACATCCTAACCCCTTCCAAAGTGCGGGATCTCAAACATGCCTAGAATCTTGGTTTTGGCCAGTCTATCTGCCCATTGTTTTGGATGGTTAATTGGTTCACCGAAGTGTCCTATACCCACAGTATCCAGATAAAATTTCTTGGAAAAATCCAAAAAATTGTCCATGTTAGTCACATCATGGTTTGAATACCATAGTTTCTCCACATGGCCTAATAGGTTACCCACAAGACACACCCCTTCAAGAATGCATAGCAAGACTATGGTTGTTGAAGCCTGCCTGTGCGGTGATCTTGTTATTGGCTTCTTTCCCTTCCATTATGGTGGCTGACTCAAGGTCCCAGCCTTCATTGTTCTCTCTTATGCATACTCCTCTTCTTGATCGGTGACATCTTCTATTGTTCCCTCCCGTGGATGTTCCGGCGTGGTTGTGTGTGACCTTTCTGGCACAACTATTTTTGGATGGTTTGGGACCATCCCATTAACCCTTAGTGATTCTTTAGGGATTTCAGAGCGCGAAGTGTTTCTTGTATCCTAGGTTTGTTGGCTCTGTCCTACTTCAGTCATATTGATGTTCATGCCCACTAGTGTTGTCTATTTTTTTTCCTCTACCACTGGTGTGTGGCTTCCTAGTGCCATATCGGGTGACGAGATTTCATTCAAGTTGACGAATTTTGGAGGCCGAGGTGGTTTTTATTCACTTTCCTGTGGCTGCTGAGATGATTTGAGGTTGCGTTGAGGATGTATGTAGGTTTATATCAACGCTCCTAGTGTGGGTGGTGCTATATTGGTAAAGGTATTCTTCTCCGAGCTTAGTTGGCTCTGTAACTTCTGCAAACTCGCTCTCTTCTCTATCTACTCTGTTGATTTGTGCTTTTCTCAACTTCACTATAACCCTTCTCATCCTCGCGTGCTTACCTTATATAATAATTGTGTGAAACTCCTCAGAGACGTTACCCAACTTGCATTTTGAATGAACTGGCGCTTCCCACGTACTTGCCATTGAATTCCCTTGCCATCGCTAGTTGGCACAACTAATGTGGTGTCTTGTCAATTTTTCTTGTCATTCAAGTTTGATAGTCGTCATTCATTGGCACTTATTTTGTGTACCCATCCTTTCCTTTGTTTCCTCCTTTTAGTGACAGTTGGTCCTTTCTCCATGGTGATATCATTTCCGAGTGTGCATTCCCATTCTCTTTTCTATGTGCTACGCCTTTGTTCCTATCTTTTGATGTCCTACGCGGTAACCCCTTTGCTATTTTTTTTTTCCTTTTTTCAAGTGCTAGGAGGTTGATTGTCCCTATACATATTAAGTCGACTCCCATTGATCATTCCTCTGAGTTATGTTCCTCCAAAATCCTTCATTTATATAGCTCCCACATATGTGACAATATTTACTTCATATGATCCTAACCAATGCATTCTGAGTTTTCCTAGGTGCTGAAGACATATACTATTGTACACCAAGACTAAGTCTCCCTCCTTGAAATTTTTCCTCTTGATATGTCTGTCATGCCAAGATTTGTCCCTTGATTTTTGTACTTCTTGGTGAAACCCTGCTAGAATCCTATCTTCATCCATGATCATCAACTAACTTAGCCTTTCCTGTACCACGCCTCACTCTGTCAAGTTGGTAATTGTTGCGACACACATAATAGGTACCAAAAATTACAATGGAACCACTACTTCTTGTCCATATACCAATATGAATGGTTTCTTCCCTATCAATGTTTTTCATGTGGTCTTGTACGCCCACAGTATTGCTAGTATCTTCAAGTCCCAATCGTACCTATTAACATTGCAAATGTTTGTCAATGCATTCTCGAGGATTTTTTTAAAGGTTTCCACTATTCCACTTGCTTGAGGATGATATGGTGTAATCTTTTGATGATAAACTTCAAACTCCTCAGTCATATCCTTAATAGTGTTGTTAATAAAGTGAGTTCCCTGTTCACTCATCAAAATCCTTGGGCATCCAAATCTAGTGATCACTTGCTCAAACAAGAAGTGTGTTGTTGTCTTTGCACTGCAATATTTCACTGGTGTTGCTTATGCCCATGTTGTTAAGTACTCTATCATAGTAATAATGTACCTCACTCCTAACCTTTTTTTTGGTGGGTTAATTGTTCCAACAAAATATATTTATCATTTGTTGAATACCTACAAAGTTACTTCTGGTCTCAGGGGAATCTTATCCCTTCTATTCGGTGACAATATGACATACATCACATTTCTGGCAATATTCCTTTGAGTCTATGTGAACAGTTGGCCACCAGATTCCTGCACGCAATACCTTCTGCACAATAGCTTTTCCTGCATAACTCATTGTTTTATTCCCTTATGGGATTATGCTAAATCCTAGGTATTTCATGTTCTAGCACATGTCTTCTCAAGATGTTATCGACACCCATTTTAGTATAAATATCCTGCAATCAATTGATAGTCTGCAACCCTGACTACCAAATTTTTCTTCTGCGTAGTGTTGAATTCATGTGCCGTAGTCCCTATGCTCAAGTACAGGATGATTTTTGTGAAGTATTCATCAGCTATTTGGACTAAAAATAGTTATGCATCAGGAAATGTGTCCTCTAGATTAGTAGGTTCCTCCCCATTAGTGATCCTCGACAAGTGATCAGGTCCTGCATTCAACTTCCCTAGTTTGACTATCACTTCAATGCCAAATTCCTGTAACAAAAATAACCATATACATATTCTCCCCCCCAACACTGGCTTGTTGACGAGGTATTTGAGAGTTGAATGGTTTGTGAACATTTTGAAAATTTTCCCCAAAAAATAATGCCTAAATTTCTGAAGTGCATAGACCATAGCTAAGCCTTCCCTTTCTTTGGTATTGTAATTTTTCTATGATTCTGACAGTTTTATGCTAGCGAATGCTATAGGATGGTCCAATTCTCTTGATCCTGGATGTGCTAGAATAGCTCCAAGTTTTATGGATGATGCATTTACATGTACATGGAATGTATTTTCCCAATTTGGGAATACAAGTATTGGTGCGGTTACCATCTTCTCTTTCAAGGTGTCCAATCCACACTCACAATCCTCATTCCACTGAAACTTGCTATCTTTTCTTAGCAATATATCCATTGGCATAGTGATATGTGCATACCCCTTTAAAAATTTCTTATATTATCATGTGTGTCCCAATTTTTTTCTCAATTGACAGACTGATTTTGGTGGTGGTACATTAAGAATTACTGCAATCTTGGCAGAATCTACCACCAAGCCTTGTTTTCATACTATATGGCCCAATAGTATCCCAAACGTTGTTCTAAAGATGCACTTATTGATATTTAACAATATCTAACATTGCCCGCATCTTTCTAACTTCATCCTCAACACCACTACATGGTCTTTCAACAGACTATAGATTGTCCAATCGTCCAGATATACCTCTAGAAATCGGTGGATGAATTCTTTGAATGGAGCTATGACTACTCTGGAAAATATGGCTGGTGAATTCTTCATTCCAATGTCATGACTATATACTAGTAGGATACCCATTCCATGGAAAAAGTGATCTTATATCTATCTTCCGGTGCTATATTGATCTGATGGTATCCTGAGAATCCGTTGGTAAATGAATAAGATTCTTGTGCTCCTACGTTCTCCAATACCTCATCTATGAAAGGAGTAGGAAATGGTTCATGTAGGCATGCATCATTCAACTTCCTCAGACTGACACATATTCTTATTCCCCCTTGTTTCTTCTCGCGAACTACCATTAGGATTACCCATTCAAATTCCTCTACAGGTTCTATGATTCCAACCTCAAACATCCTATCGATTTGGGCTTTGACATTTTGTTGATATATAGGGTTTAGTCTGTATGGTCATTGTCTGATCGGTCTTGCCTCAGCTCTAAAAGGTATCTTCATTTCACCTAGCTCTCCTACTATGCCTTTCATTTCTATGAACATTGTTGGGAATAGGTCGTTATACTCGTGCAATAACTCTATTATGATTTCCACTATTTTCTCATCCCAATATTCTCCAATGTTGGCCATTTTGGGGTTCTTAATTGTACCAATGTTGACTTTATTCCCCTTGATCGATGTAACAATTAATTATAATTCCAGAGGTGGACCTTCCACTTCTCTTTCACCTTCACCTTCCTTAATCTAAATATCATGTGGGTCATCTTCATCTGGTGCTTCTTCCTACATGTGGTAGCATGACAATAGTTCTTTTACTGTTTGTCTATTTTGTTGTTGTTCCTTTGTCACGAGTTCAACTTCTGGTTCTTTAATGAATATCACCCGTCTAATTTTTTTAAGTGTTGCACCTATGTTGGGGTTCTAATGCTCAAATGAGAAAGTGACTATAAAGTTATGTTGTAATAATGTCCAGTTTGTAGTTCCTCTATGCAATTCCTGGTCTATATACCAGTGTGTTGGGATGCCTTCTAATGTGTGAAAAAAGTGATGAGGCCAGTCCTCCTGTGGTTTCATTTTCCATAGCATTCCACACTTATCCAAGTGTTCTTCTGGTGCCCCCTGTCTGCCATATTTATGCAACTGGTTGCTGCCTTGTTCTGCACCAAACCTAATGTGCAGTAACCACTTACATTGGTACCAGCCGTCAATTGTTTCTTTGTGTGCACCCCACCATATTGTAGGTGTTTCCTTGAGTTCTATATCACGGACTAAGAGCCTCTAATTTTCTAACACTTCGTGTTTGTACCATGTTAAGAGTTCTTCTAGGTCATTCACCCTATGGAAGTTGGGAGGTTACCTTATCTCTATACCTACCCATCTTACTATGCAGTTTATTCTTGCACATCTTCTTGTGGAGACTTCACGTAAAATTTGTTGCCAGTTTTCTAAGTGCATATCTGAGTCCGATGCACATCAGGTGATGCTTCTCAAACTGATTACCCCATCTGCAATTAGTTTCACATAATATTCTTCTCACACGGTTGTTTTGTACAACTGGTTAATTTCCTCCAGGTCCAAGCAAGTAGGTTCTACAAATCTTTCCCCTTCTGATGTGTCAAATGGTGCAATGACTCTGCATTCTCCTAAATCAAAGGTCATCTTCCTTGTCTTTAAGTTTATTATGGCCTCATTATCAAATTCCCAGTCCAATCCAATCAATTCCAGATAATGTTTTGTTCCATCCACTATATCGATTACTTCTAAGTCGACTTTAGTCAATACTCCATCCAGATCTAATGTCACTCCTTTTAATCTTCCAATTGGTAGAACTCTGTGTTCATTTTCTAGTTTCAACTGAACATGTGAATATCCTATTGTGGGTTCTCCCATACATTTCCATGTATTCTTAGGTGATACATTTACTTCGGATCCTAAATCTAGTATAATATCTCCCATGTTGAAATCTCCAATGTTGGTGTTTAGTTTGAATTACATGTTTGTTCTCCTTCTTGTATGCAAATGATTAACTATTTTCTGTTATAGCTTTCCTTATGCCTCTATTCTACATCTTTCTATCATATTTTGTAATACTTTAATAGAGGATGGATCATTTAGTAGTCTAACACAGGATTTCAAAAAACCCTCAATCGTACTTACTTATTCTAGTGGTTGTGTTTCTTTGGTGTGATTCAACGATGGAGGCATCTCATACGTTGGTACTTCCTTATTATACTGCGCATTTGATTTCAATGCAATGTATGGTTTCATAAATTCTTGTTTATCTTTCTTGAATGTCTCCTTTTCATTCTGCGCATCAAATTTCTTCTTTGGTTCGACATTCTTTTTCACCCATTGGTGTTTTGCTGACTCTTATCTTACTACATTGTTTCCTAGTTTATCTCCTCCCTGCATAACTTTGTTGATGTTTCTTCCTTCATCCCTTGCTTCTAATGAAATCTACTAAAAATTTTGATTGTTCTGATTTATTTTCTCCTGGATCTTCCCTAATAGTGTCAGACATTCTTCCATGTCATGATCCGATGCATGACAATACATATAGGTCATTGGTGGAAGTGGACATTCTCTTGCATAGTGTCTTAATTGTTGAAAATTATGGCATATCATCTGTCCTCTACCTCTTCCAAGGCCTCCTCTTGCTCTTCCTCCACCTCTGTATCCAACTTGATCCCCTCGTGACACATTATACTAAGGCTCCTGGTTATACTACATGGTATTGTAATGTGGCTATGTGGTATTGTATTGTGGTTTCACAGTGTTATATTGTTGTTGCGCAGTGTTATACTGCTACTGCGTAGTGTTATACGGGGTTGGTACTTGGTTAAAATGAGGTGCGGCTTCACATGTTATCATTTCTTCCTACACCATGCACACATATGATGTTCTTTCCCTCATGAGGTCCATGGTTCTGCAATCTTTGTCATCATGGCCTACTGACTTGCAAAATTTGCAATATGAGATCTTCGGTACTATATGGTACTTATGCATCATTGGGCAATGATATGGATCATGACCCTGTTTCTTACAAATCTCACACCATAGTCCTCATGTTTCCAATGGGTTTGTCATTCCTGCTACCATGTACTGCGTGAATGTTGGACATTTGTTCTTATGGTGTCCTTCTGTCCTACATGTGGTACACCAAATGGCTTCTCTTTTATCCTTACCTTTGTTCTGGTTTAGCTGGAGCATTATGTTATTCAGATCCTCCTTCAACTCCTCTATGGATGGATATGCCTTCTGATATTGGCTCTCTTCCAGTTGTAGGGCTTCCTATAGAGCCTCTTCCTATGTTTGAAACTTTTGTTGTTGCAACGAATATTTCAAGTGTGGTAGTAGTGAATTGATGAACATATTCCTATGCTACATATCTGTCATGATGTATTTTAGCTTTCCCTTTAATCATTTGAATATCTGGTCAATCTCCCATAAAGATTCTCCTGGTTTACGTCTAATATCGATCATCTCATTCATGTATTTATTATCTGAGATAATCTTTTGGAACTCATTTATCAACAACTTATTGATATCTCCAATTGTTATGGTTGTCCCTAGCAGATTGTTTGCAGCTAAACTCATGTACCAATCCAGTGCGTGATCTCTTAGCGTGATGGCTAACTGTGCAAGTTTAGTTTCCTCATCTTTGATCTGTTTTGCTTCCCAAATATTTTCACAGATAAACAGGTGCTTCTTCGGGTCCTCCGACACTTCTCCTTTGAATTCTGGTAACCTGATGGTGGGATCATGTCCTACCATCTTGAATGCTAAACTAGTGCCTCTATGTAGAGTAGATACTTGACTAATTCTTCCTGAACTGGCTCCCCCAGTTTTTGTTCCTTGTGTAAATGTACTTCATGTTGTATTCCTTCTCCTAAAATTTAGTTGTCTAAATGGTGGTGCTATTCTTGGTGTATTAGTCGCACATGGGTTTATGGGTTCCACAATGACATTGATATGCATAGGAGGGTTGTCTTCTATTTCCTCTCTTGGACTTGTCGTCTTCCTATTGTTGGGTATGTGTTATATTATTTGCATGAGTATAAGTGTCTATGTTGTGTCGAGAATGCAGGGAGGGGAAATCCCCCCGTGTGGGGTTTGGGGGAAGCACCTCCAAGAAAAACATTTCTTCCTTGGGAAACATGTCACATATTTAGGTGGTTTTCTAGCACATGGTCTTTTGTCGATGGTTTTCTATTTCTGGTTAAGTAATTAGGGTTGTTGAATAATCCAGGTCATTGGGTTAGGGTTTTGGATTATGCTAGATCCTATATGTATATTGTATTGTAAACAATGTATTACTATGAATGAATATAAAATATGTTGGTTTTCCCAATTTGGGTTTCCAGGGGAAAAAAACTATGTAATGTTTGTATTTTCCATTGTATATTTTATGTTCTTTTACTAAAAATATGTTTGCAGTTAATATTGTACAAGGTCAAAATCTACATTTGGTATCAGAGCTTTGCTGGCTTCAGGGGTACACCTCTGTGGTTAAGGGTTTGTCTTAGGACTGGGATAAGCCTTGTTACAGTGGGAGATTTGTGCTATTCATTTTTCAGGTGAAAAGAAATGGCAAGAAATTAAAAAATGGAGATCGAGAAGTTTAATGGGAAAAGTTTTGAGATATGGAAGCTCAATATGGAATATCTATTGGTGGACAAAGATCAGTGGATCGCGGTATATATAGGTATTGTTAGCACTTTGTAATTTTCCCAAGGCTATGGAGGCAGTCTCACAGGCAACATCAAAACCAGTTCGAGTCTTGGATCTAGCCCTCCAAGACTGAAAGAGGGATCTCTCTGTCTGATTTATCTTTGTTAGAGATTTGATCTTAGGCTAGCTATGCAGAACATGGGTTTGTTCATGGATTTTGAGTTGGTTTGGTTAAGGCATAAAGGACCATTGGGCAACATGGAGTCAATGATAAAGATGATAGATGAATGAATAACTAAAATAGGATGTAACCAGGTAAGATAATCATGCAAGTGGATTCTTTGAGCTTACAGAATTGGAAAAGAAGAGAAGACTGGAATTCATTTCAAATGTATAGAAGAGTACAACTAAATTCTACACTTCAACTTGGAATAAAACATAAATATTGCATTGAGCGAGCACAGGGTGTCAAGAACAAATCTTGTACATTACCTTCTCATAGACAATACAGAAAGAAAAGTGTATGAACTAGGAAAATCATGAGTTACATTGAGGGAAAACTTCACCACTTAAATATAACACAGGAATCTGGAAAAAGTGCCTTTGTATTCATTCATAAAGTCATTTATAGACTGTTGATCATCTCTACAAAACAGAAAGCCCTGTTTCTATATCATCTCCCCATCTGGTACCTCTAGGTCGAACCCCATTACCTTAAATTCCTCTAAATAAATAAGGGATATACCCCAACAATTCATTTCAGTTAGATTTAACTGCCTTGGCCAAAAATAGCCACGAATCCCCCAAAATCTAGAACTGCCTGCCATGAAAGACGGGCCTAATTTCTACAAAAAAGGGGTTCGAACAGACATCTGTTTCTCTTCAACGCTGACACTTGGGAAAAAACTGAAGGATTTGATTGTATATGGGCATGTTATGGACAAAAACCTCCTTCGGTTTCTCCAAATTCGCCTCCAGCTAGTAGTAACATCTCCTACAAGAACGGGATTGTAACAGAAAAACCGAAAATCTGAAAAAAGAGGATGAAAGACAGCTTCAATTCTCCCTGCTCATGGTACCTGTGCAAAAATTGAGAGAGATTTTTTTTCTTCGGGAAGTTATAGAGAAAAACCTCTCTCAGTTTTTAAAAATGTGTTTTCATTTTCCCAGAAACAGCCTCGGAAGAAGACATGTTGAACAGGCAAAAATAGTTGAAAATGAGAAAAACGGTTTTATTTTCGGGAAGGAGGTATTCCGGACCCCCCCTAAAGTGGTAAGCGGTTTTTTTTTTTTTGGGGGGGGGGGCTACTGGCATGTGGGAGAAACACCTATCCGGGGGGTGGTTTTTAGAAATTTCCATTCCATACCCCCCCCCTCTCATTAAACGTCGAATGGTGAGGGAGGGTTCGGAAAAATCCATAACCGTTGATTAATTTTGATGTGACATGATGTATGAAGGTGTGCGTGGGGTTTGGTAGACTTAGGATAATGTAAGTTTTCTTTTAATTTTTTATTTTGTTTTTTAATATATTTTATGTTTTGTTTACGTTTTGTTTTATGTCTTCATTTTAATATTTGTTTTATTATGTTTTTTGTATTTTGTTTTTATATATGTTTTATTATATGTTTGTTTAATATAATTTGTATTATATTTTAATTTGTTTTATTACTTTATTATATATTTTATTTTGTTTATTAGTTTTTCTTTTTATATGTTTTATTTAATCTAAAAACTAACCAAGTTACTAACCTAACTATATTATTAATCATTAATTAATTAATTAATTATTAATTAACCAATTAATTATTAACTAATCCAGCCTATTAAACTAACTATATTATTAATTAGTCTAAGATAACTAACTAATATAATCATTTGTTTATTATCCCAAGTGGGTTTATTCGTGGACGGGTGATGGGCGAGATGTGGTTCAGGGACGAAAAGACAAGGGAATGAGGGCGCAACGACGGATGAAGGATATAGAAGAGGTGATGGGATAGGGAAAAAAGGATGGATGACATGTTGGGACAGGGTCCGCCAAAGAAAAATGCCTCATTCCGGACCCCCCCCCCACCGTTAAAGGAAAAACGGTCGGGGGGTCTAGAATTCAATCTCAACCGTAGATCTATGCGCCAACCTCTCAACCATTCAGATGCACACCTTTATACCCGATTCTGGACCCCCCCCCCCTGCCGTTAAAGGTATAACGGTCAAGGGGGTCCGGGAAAACTTGTGAACCATAGATCTCAACGCCAGCTTCTCAACCGTTCATTTATGTGTTGTCTTTACTCTGTGAGCGCAAAGTCATATTTGCTCCAAAACATAGGATAAGTTCATTACGTGGATTTTGTGCACTGTTTCCCTTGATTTTGTCACAAAGGGGTTAGGAAAAACCACTCAACATAAAAAATCATGAATTTTCTTTTCTTTTCCTTGAAAATAATTTGCAGAGATGAAATATTATTTGCAAGCCTATACACCCAGAGTGAAAATTTTCCAGTCAACAGATGATCCTATGAATTATAGGGTTATAACAATGGCTCCACCTAGGGATGGAAGCTCTTTAGAAAGGTGTCAAGAACCACGGACCTATGAACATGCAGACCGGTCCTTTATCCATGGGGTTGATCCCAAAATCTTATTCTGCAACATGTACCTATTTTGATCTTGCAAATGAAAACAAATCAAAATGAACACTGCTGAAAAAGAGATGCTTAGAATGATGAGCTTATTCACATTCTCCTACCTACCCTATGTTAATGACAATTTTGTCATTCTAAATGATACAATAATGCTAGTGCAACCAGTCAAGCAACTGCTCTACTAGCTCTACTCTTTCAATGTTTTTATTCAATATCAGAAATAGAACTTGCACGAGCAACACATATTGATTTCCAACATGATTCTTACAGCACAAAGTCCTGGGTTTGTGGACAATTCCAGAGACTTTGGGAACCGATGGGTATTCTGAAAAAAAAAATTCTTCCATGTAGGAAGCTACAATATCATGATAAACGTGACCTATTTCCTGATGTTCAAAATCAACCAATTCAACCTCATGATCTAATACTATATTTACACTATCTAGATCATCAAAAAAATTATGATATGGTTGTAAATGTTCTGATGGGATTTGTAATGTGACTTCTTCTGAAAAAGACAATGAAGTTGACTGCCTGATCATATCAATATCATAACAACTTTTTATCCCATAGTTGGATGATGGAAAAAAGATTTTGACAACACAAGTCATCCAACACATATGATATTGGATCCTATAGAAATTGAACTGACTGCTGCATTGGTTCCACTAAAACTTCTTGATTTTCTGTGTATTTATCCTTTAGCATATACTCAAGATTCTTTTTCAAAATTTGAAATGAATTAAAGCACAATGGTACAAAGTTATTTTGGATTAACTCACAATTTGTCTCAGGCTTTAAGCTTTCATTTGGAATTTGAAAATAAGAGTAGGTAGAGTGCTGTAATTCTGGGTTTAGAACAACCTCCACATCAGCACTAGCATCTTCCCCTAGTTGATCAAAACATTCTCCCTTTCTACTATTTACAACTTGCTTACAATTTCCTCTCAAAAATTGAAAAGAAGAGAAACATAAGGGCAAAGATTTTTCCCTTACTCTGAAATTTTTTGTCTCTTCCTCATTGCTGTCATGACTATAGTGCAAGGGTTGATTGTCATATCTAAACTATAAATGATCTTTTTCCTCCCATTCATATGTGGGTGATTTCTTTGAACAATCCATATTTATTTCAGCCTCATGATCATCATCATACTAATCATACTTGCGTAGATTATCCAAGTAAGAAAAGTCATCGAACATGCATATCATATCAGCTGATGTATCTTCAACAAGATGTGTTGGAACTTCATCTTTGACTGTGTTGTGAATTTAATACATGAAAGATTCATTATCCAAACCATGGTACCAAGGATGAGAAGAAAAATGTTTGGGAACAGTGACCGTCAATGGAACATGATTTCTTTGGACAACAAGCTCATCATTCCTGTTGATCCTCTGCATCATCTCTTCCATTGCACTGGCCAAGTTATCTAGTTTAGCTTATGATGACTTCAACTACTCTGTTTCTTTGTTCTTTACCTTTGACCTTTTGATCAACAAGTTGGCCTCCACATCAATTGCAACCTTTTGCATTTCTTCAAGACTTACAGTGTTCCTTTCTCTTAACTGAAATGTCATCTCAGGATCGAAGGCATCTGGGTAATGCAAGTGAGCTAATCCTGGGGGTGGCCTTATATCAATAGGTATTGCATGATATATCTTATTTAATCTGGCTGAAAAATGATGTATTGTCTCCCCTGGATTTCTTTTCAAGTGGTCATACTCTTCTAGGATGAGGAAAACATTTCCCATGACCACCCAATCTAGGAAAACTTGCATAAATTGATGAAATGTTTTTATATTTGCAGCTGGCAGATTTCTAAACCACTTCTTAACATTTCCTTGCAAAGACAGGGAAAAAATATTGATACAAACATCATCATCTTCGACCTCATAAAGGTCAAGGAAATCCTCAAGGTTTTGAATATGCTTTTCAGCAGTGATCTTCCCATTTTCTCCATCGAACGTGGGAAAATTATTGATGTAATTGATAGGGAGGTCATGGAGAATAGGAGGAAAATCTAGAGGCTTGTATTGGTCTAGGAATTTTACAGGAACATGAGATGAAGCAAGAGGCTCACAACCATCTAGAGGTTTAGCAAGAGTAGGAGATAAAGAAGGAGGCTTATGTTTCACTAGGGTTTCTATAGGTGCATCTGGGATGTGCATAGGTGTATGAGTATGTACATAATATACAATTGGGGATATGATCTCTTGAGGCTCATCAATCAACAGGTGGTCAATGTAATCTTTAGAAATATACTTTTGATCATGCTTAGAATAAGACAAAGCATAATTGCAGATAAAACCAAAGATGTCTTGAATTCAATTTGAGCTTGAGTACCTGGTCTTTCTAGGCTGCTTGGCTATGCTTTAGGTTCTTCCTCTAGTGGAGTCTTTGAGTTGGCACCGTCTGGAGTTGATTTGGAGTCGCCAGGTGAATGATCTCAGCCTTGTTGTGTTTGGTCACTGTCCACCATCAGTGATCAGATCTGGAGCTTTGAAGTGTACTACTGGGAAAAGTTCCCCAGTATGGTCTCCATTCTATTAGCGCTCTGTAATTTTCCCAAGGTTGCGGAGGCAGTCACAGAGGCAACATCAAAACCACTTCGAGTCTTGGATCTAGCCCTCCAAGACTCAGAGAGGGATATCTCTATCTGATTTATCTTTGTTAGAGATTTTATCTTAGGCTAGCCATGTAGAACATGGGTTTTCTCATGGATTTTGAGTTGGTTTGGTTAAGGCATAAAGGACCATTGGGCAACATGGAGTCAATGATAAAGATGATAGATGAATGAATAACTAAAATAGGATGTAACCAGGAAATATAATAATGCAAGTGGATTCCTTGAGCTTATAGAATTGGAAAAGAAGAGAAGAATGGAATTCATTTCAAATGTAGAGCAGAGTACAACTGAATTCTGCACTTCAAACTTGGAAGAAAACATAAATATTGCATTGATCCAGCACAGGGTGTCAAGAACAAATCCTGTACATTACCTTCTCATAGACAATACAAAAAGAAAAGTGTATGAACTAGGAAAATCATGAGTTACATTGAGGGAAAACTTCACCACTTAAACAAAACACAGGAATCTGGAAAAAGTGCCTTTGTATTCATTCATAAAGTCATTTACAAACTGTTGATCATCTCTACAAAACAGAAAGCTTTGTTTCTATATCATCTCCCCATATGGTACCTCTAGGTCAAACCCCATTACCTTAAAATCCTCTAAATAAATAAGGGATATACCCCAACAAGTCGTGTCAGTTAGATTTAACCGCCTCGGCCAAAAATAGCCACGAATCCCCAAAAATCTAGAACTGTCTGCCATGAAAGATGGGCCTAATTTCTGCAAAAAAGGGGTCTGAACAGACATCTGTTTCTCTTCAACGATGACACCTGGGGGAAAAATGAAGGATTTTATTGTATATGGGCATGTGATGGACAAAAACATCCTTCGGTTTCACCAAATTCGCCTCCAGCTGGCCGTAACAGCTCCCGCAAGAACGAGACTGTAACAGAAAAACCGAAAATCCCAAAAAAGAGTCTGAAAGAAACCTTTGGTTCTCCCTGCTCATGGCACTTTTGCAAAACCTGAGAGATTTTTTTGTTCTTCAGGCCATTATGGAGAAAAACCTCTCTCGGTTGTTAAAAATTCATTTTCATTTGCCCAGAAACGACCTCGGAAGAAGACATGTTGAATAGGCAAAAATAGGTGAAAATGAGAAAAATGGTTTTATTTTTGGGAAAGCGGTATTCCGGACCCCCCTTGAGGTGGTAAGCGGTTTTTTTTTTTTGGGGGGGGGGGTCCGCT
>JZKD02S0181486.1:199950-221828 GCA_000966675.3 Picea glauca | reverse complement strand
TACAAGATGATTCAAAATGAAAATGTCTCCTTGGTATATATAGGAGACTAGGAGGTATAATTACAAATAATGGCCTAAAGATGACATAAATAAAATAAAATTACTAATCTAATATGCCCCAATTAAGGGGTAATGACCCAATATTAGGGCTTAACACTCTTTAATTCACCTTGTGTTTGTATGAACTACAGAGGTTTCTGATCAATGTGGATGATCATATCCTTTCCCAGAATGTAATGTTTCCATTGATGAAAGGATTATACAATGGAATACATTTCCTAGTCATAGGTGGGGTATTTCTGGACACTATCTGAGAGTGTCTCACTATGGTATGCCACTAAATGACCGTCCTGAGTGAGAATTGTGCCTACAACATAATCATATGCATCAGTCTCAATATCGAATGGTTGTTGCAGATTGGGAAAGGAGAGTACTAGAGATAATAAAAATTGATGCTTCGGATCATCAAATTCTTTTTTTTTCCTTCCCCAACATGAAACTTTCCCTTACACCTCCCTTGGTCACTTGTTTGAGGGCCCATGCAATCTGGAAGAATCCCAACTTGAACTGTCGATAGAAGTTGGCCAGTCCCAAAAATATCCGAAGCTCAGTTAGTGTGGTCGGGGATGGCCAATCATGGATGATTTGTATCTTATCTGGATCAACATGTACCCCATTCTCATCAACAATGTATCCCAAGTATTGGGCCCTATTCATGCTAAAGGAGCATTTTTCCAACTTGGTGTATAACATGTGCTACCACAGAGTCCTCAAAACCTGTTGAATATGATGCATGTGATCCTCCCAAGTTCTGTTGAAGATGAGGATGTCATCCAAATATAAAACCACAAAAGAGTTGGTGAAGGGTCTCAATATATCATCCATCAACCTCATGAAAGTGGCTAGTGCATTTGTTAAGAAAAATGGCATGACCATCCATTCAAAGAGACCTTCTTTAGATTTGAAAGTTGTCTTCGATACATCGGTTGATTCGATGGGAACCTAGTGGTAGCCAGACTTTAGCTCAATATTGTTGAAGAAATTTCCCCCCCTTGAGGTGGTCAAGAAGGTCATCAATCCTGGTAATTGGGTACCGATTCTTGACTGTGATTTTGTTTAATGATTTTTAATCTTTGCAGAGTCACCATGTCCTGTAATTATTCTACACCAATACAATCGAGATTCCTCAAGGGGAGGATTTTGGTTTGATGTTCCCCTTTTGAAGAAGCTCTTTTATCTGACACTTTTTTTTTGTCATTTTTCATCAATGAGAGATGATAGACTAGTCCATTAGGAAGAGGTGAACCAAGGGTTATATTAATTGGATGCTTGACTTGGTAGTACATCGGTACCCTAGTGGGTGAGGAGAATATGTCTCTTTACTCTTCCACAATCCCATCCACTTGCTTCTGCTACAAAGAGAGGCTTTGTGTAGAGGCCATGGATGTGGCGGTGACCTTATTCTTACTATGAGAATGGATCACAAAGAAGATGAACTTCCTGGTCTGTGAAATTACCTTACTTCATTTCTTAGCAGATATTAAAGAAATATCAGTAGGAGGCGCTACCTCTTGTATCCTGTACAAATGTCTACCCAAAGTAATAATAACACTACGAGGTCTAGAATCATACACAACATGACACTTCCACAAATATTGTTGTCCTAAAAGAACATAAAAAAATTCAAGGGGAGAAATATCCAACAATACCTCATATTTGAAGTGCTTGATTCCATAGGGAATATGACATTGTTGGATGACATAGATATCTCTTCCTTGGCGAAGACAACCGATGGTGTAGGGTTGTGGGTGTAATTTCTTTGGCAGGTCAAATCACTTGACTACCTCTACTAAGATTAGTTTCTTTTGACTAGCTCTATCGACAATGAAATGGATCAGATCCCCCTTTACCAACATTTGTGAATGAAAGAGGCATTCCCCTTCCTCTGGTTCATTTGGTTCTCCTGGATGGACATTGGTGGTAGTGACAATGGCACTGGGTTCAACATTGATGATCCACTTCCCTCCTTTTGGATTTGATTCAGAGTCAGAATTGACCTCAGACTTAGATGCCTTCATCTCGACCATGAGTGACTTCCTAGAGTGGAATTCTTTAGTGTTGTACCAAGGGATTTTATGGTATTCACACCATTTTCCCGTGTCCTTATTCAACTTTCCATTTCCCTTCTTATGTTGCATCTTGGACTAGTTGTCCTAAGAGTGGTCATCTCTACTCTATCCCTTGTTTTGTGGATTGGGGCCACCTTTTCCCTGCTTTGGTTGTGAGGAATTTTCATATCCAAAATCTTGCCTCTTCTTCTTAAATATATCCTCGATCTTGAAAACATATCTATAAGTCATACCCAAGGAGGCGGTGTCCACAAAATCCATTTATGTTTGAATGTGTCTATGAAAACAACCACGATATTTGAGCACCATATGTCACTTAAATTCTTTGATACCTAATTTGGTGTAGAGGGTATGGAAAATGTTGGTGAAATATGGTACTATTTGGTCCCTTTCTTGACGTAGGGTGATCCATCAGGTGTACTGGTCCTCATAGATTCCAACGGGGTAGTACTATTCTTTAATGGCATCCCGAAAGGAATCCCATGTAGGGTAAACCAAAAATATTTTAGATTCCTCTATGTCCCTTTTCTCCGAGTAAGTATCCCACCAGTCCTTAACATGGGGGATGACCTTGAGGAGTGAAAAAGTAATCATTTCCCTATCAAAAAAATTGTGGATCGAAAAATACCCTTCAAGAAAATTCAATCATTTATCTACAACATCCACATCTATCTGTCCTTCAAATAATGGAATATCAAAATTTACTTGTACCTTGAAGGGGGTTGCATGGCCTCTTGATGAAGATTCTTCTCCTATGGGAAGTCACTGAAGTATCTGCACAAAGTTTTCCATCATTTTTCTCCTTTGTCGCACAAGGGCTTCCCCGAGAAACATTTTAAAAGGATCTCCTTCTCCTTCATATTTATTTTCTTCCCACACCAATTTTTTTTGGGCTCGTCATGGCTGATCTTGAAACGAATCGATTGGTTCGATTCCCAACTTCTTGTACCTAGATCTTATCGGGGACATGCACGAAGAAAAATAAATGAAGAGAATACTTCTCTGATACCACTGATATGGATTTAGGAGAGGAACAAACTAATTAATAGAATAAATGAAATAAACACAAATATCTGAATAACAACACATATATCTAGTGAACAATATCTTCTATTGAATAAATAAAATAGGTTGAAAAATGTAAAATTGTAGAACTAAAACACTTGTTGGAATGGCGGTAGCTATCTCTGAGAATAGATGTGGCTTCTATGCGCATCCATCTGATAAGAGTGATCACAATGAGGCTCCAGAGGCCTTTTTAATATTACTCATGAATGCCAAAACCATAGACATCCAAAAACCTAACCCTAGGAGATGAAACACCAAACGTTATGTGGGCCCCTATGGGTAAGTTTGTACCTCAACTTCCTAGGGTCTTAGATTTTTCATACGACCTCCATTTTAGGCACGTGATAGCCCATTGGAGAGGTATCTTATAGAACTACACATTACATTATGAAACTCAGCCTTTGTCTACAATTTGATTTTGGTGAACCAAAAAAACATTGTTTAGGGCCCCAAAACGGCCCTGGAAGTACAACAAGATGTGCTGACATGAAAACATAAAAAATAAGCCAATTGGATTAGGTGGGAGGTAACCAGTATCCACCTGGAATATGTGTATTTAGACATACTCGCAAGTGTATAACCAACAATTACAAAGAAGTACAGAAGAATGTGTTGATCTAAAAATTATCAGGAGGAGCTAGTTGGAATAGGTGGGTGGCCACCAATATCCACCTAGATCAAAGAGGATTTGTTCCTACTATTGTAAGCCTATGAGTATTATATCATTAAAAAATTTGTTATCAGAGAATTTTGAGAGTAAAATTATCAGTCTGTTACCTTTTGTTTTCCATTTCCTTTCTTCTTACTACTTGAAAAGTTGAAATAGTTAAGAATCAACTCTTGACCATGAATTAGATATTCTTAATGCAATGAAGATTTCATTATATCTTACTGTGATTTATGTATCTTTTTCAATCATTTTCTATTCATTCTCAGGAACAATTTATGTCTATGGATATTTGATCTCATGAATGTGCAAGACAATCTAGATTAGATCTCAATAAGATTCATGTTTTTTTTTTATTCTTATACTCTTCATAATGATAAAAATCTTGTCCAATATTTAGATTTATTACCTGTGATTCATAGAATGTTAGTAAAAGAGACTCCATTCCCAATGGTTTTAGGAAATGATCATTGATCATATATTTAAGTGTTTTAGTCCAATGCCTTACCCTCTCTCCTTTCTCTTCTGGTCTACCTAATACACCAATATTCACAAACATACACCAAACCAAATATTTTCAATACCTAAGATGTGCTAGGCATGCCCTCCTGACATTCATAGAGCATATTCTAGTGCTAACATATTTTGGCATCATTGTCGGGGACAAAGTAACAACTACATCATTCCCTCGGTTGTAAGAAAACAAATATATCTATTTATTGATGGTGAAAAAGGACTGGTGACAGAAGTGAATGGGATATTTCACTTGGTGACTCCATGAAGGAATATTTTTCTGGAGACTCCACTAGTTTAGGATGTTGAAGGCCGTGGAATCCATTTTGTCAGGTAGGTTTCCTCCATTTGATTTCTCTAATATTCTTGGTTTTCCAAAAAATGTGCCTGATATGGATGAATGGGGAGACTACCTTCCAAGGTTCAGAGGATATTATCACGATCATCCTGCACAACACTTCATCGATTTTCATCAATACAAAGATCAAATTGATATTTATCATGAATATGTATTGCTAAGAATTTTTATGTATTCCTTAGAAGGAGATGTGAGACAATGGTATGGGTCTCTACCCATGTCTAGTATTTCTTCACTAAAGGATTTCCATTTTATTTTTCATGTAAATGTGTTGAACCTGCACACAAAATATCTAGCTAGAAAATACCACACACATTTGCAGAGAGAAATTGAGAAAGAAGAGGCAAGAGAGAAAGAATGGAATAATTCTCATTAACCGTAATGAATGATGAATAATTTACACATGATATAATTTTTATAACTCAACCAATGCACACTGGAGTTGAATTCAATGCACCATAGTGGTGTTCTAGAGTGATCTATACACACACCAATAGTTATGGGACTGAACTACCACCTATTATAGTCTATCGGGCAGTTACGAGAGTGAACTTCCACCTAGCTTAGTTAACTAGTCTACCAATCTTCAGTTAACTGACTGGAACAGAGTGAAGTGAGGAGGATATTAGGGAATCATGGGTAATGTGATAGTCTAGTGATGAACCCAAGTACAATGTGCATTAGCTGGTGATGATCCCAATCTTACATGATGACAAAACCAATGCAACATCTAGACTCCACTGAACTAGTCAAACTGAAGTGAAAAATCAAGAGAATATTCTCTTGGAGGAATATTATCGCTAAACTTTAGAATACTGGATAAAGAATAATATACATAGGAAAAACCTTAGGAAAAATAAATCCTAGGTGTGTGTGAAGTAACTCCAACACCCACCCTGAACATCACTATGGTGAAAATAAAGAATGGCTCCCGACAACGAGGCCATGCTAGGTACCCAAATAAAAAATATACACTAAAATAAAGTGAGGAAAGAGGGAAAACCTCATGGGAAAAAATCCCCCTCAAGGTACAATGTATGTAAAAATAAGAATTGACAATTGCTAGGAAACTATGTCCTTCACTCCAAAACAACTTCACAGAGAATGGAACTTTTTCTTAGTGAAGGATTTCATGAAGATGTAGGTCGATGATCCTCTCGTGTACTAAGTCTGTATGTAGTGCATGTGGATATCGATGTGTTTCATCCATTTCCTCTGAACTAGATCTCTGCAGAACTTCAAAGTTCGTTGTTTGTCACACTAGATGACGATCGATCGATGAAACTGAATGCCCAACTCAGTGAGAAAATGTTGTAGCCACATATCCTTAATGGTTATGTTAACTACCCCTCTATACTCTACCTCAGATGAAGAAAGAGAAATAACATCATGCTTCTTTCTCGACCAACATATAGGCCTAGATCCAAGACTGAGTGGGTAACCATATGCTGACTTGTGATAAATGTTATCACCAGATGAGTTAGAATCAATGAACCCGATGATATCTAATATAGAGTCTACTACATAATGAATCCCAAAGGTGATGGTGCCTTGTATGTATTGAAGGATATGCTTTGCAGACTTCCAATGTAGCTCATGTGTCTCCTGCATGAACCTAGAAACTATGCCAATTGCATAGGAAAGGTGTAGTCTGGAGTGCATGATCTACAACAAGATCCCCACTAGTTTTCTATGCAATGTGTTGTCAACCAGTGGAGTGTCCCCGCCATCCTCAAGTTTGACTCCTAATAGGAAAGGATTCAGAGAAGACTTACATTCTTTCATGTGAAATCTCTCAAGGATATCTCATGCATACTTGGCTTGAGACAATTTGATTCCTGATGCATCCAAAATTATCTCGATCCAAGTAAGAAGTGTAGAGGACCTATGTCCGTCATCAAGAACCTGTCATGTAGAATCCTTTTGACTGTAGCAATCGCTGAAGTTGAGAAACTGGTGATAAACAAATCATCAACATACATAACTAAGAGTAGAATTGAATCAGTCATCCTAAGCATGTAAACATTCAAGCCTAATTTACAAAGTACAAAGTTCCGTGACATTAGATAGGAATCCATCTTGGCATCCCATCCCCTCAAATCCTGCTTGAGGCCATATAGAGACTTCTTTAGTCAATAGACCAAAGATGAATCCCACATAAATCCTTGGGGATCCTCCATATATATCTCCTCATAGATATCATTGTGAAGAAATCAATTCTTCCCATCCATCTGATGGACTTCCCATCCCTTGTCTACTGCAATGGAAAGTGCCAATCGTATGGAATCCATCTTTGCTACTAGAGAGAAGGTCTCATCATAATCAATTCCATGAACCTACTAAAATTATTTACCAACAATAATGGCTTTGTATCTACTAATTTTTCCATTCGATGCGCTCTTGGTCCTCTAGACCCATCTGCATCTGTCAATTTTCCTTATATAAGGAAGGGGAACCAGATCCCAAGTCTGGTTCTCGAGGAGGGATTTGTACTCCTCCTACATGGAGGATTCCCAAAAGGGATTTCCAGTAGCCTTTCCATAAGATTGTGAATATGAATATTGAACCAAGAAAATATGCCTGGAGGGAAATGGTTCAATGGAAGTAAGTAAAATAGGAGTCTCCTCTAAATTAGATCGACGATTGCTAGTATCAGCTGGATCACCAACAAGATCCCCTACATCCTGAAGAGTAGTATGGGCCCACTTGGGCCTCTGTTATGGCTCTGCATCTGCATCTGGATGCACCAAATCTGCATATGACTATATTGAATCTATATCAGGATCATTCAAATCCTATGAATCATAACTCTCATATGAATAAGAGTCAGCGTGTGCATGCTCATCATCTCAGACGGGTGGAAGAATAAAGGTTTCTACATGTGGTTGTTGAGGTACATGCAAGACACTTTCCTCGAATTGGAAACTTCTCTCAATGCTGAGTCAGTAAGAGGAAAGATCAATAGGTTTGTATCCCTTCACACCGTCAGGGTATCCAACAAAGATACACTCTTTCCTATGTGTATCAAGTGCCTTCCTCTTTTCAGAGGGAATCTGGGCCCATGCACGTGAACCAAAAATGTGAAAGTTGGTCACTTCCCGTTTGAGGTTGCTCCAAGCCTTGTAAGGGGTCATATCCTTGACAGATCTATGGGAAGATATGTTTGGGATGTATTTTTCACAATTAAGTGCTTTGACCCATAATCTCTTTAGAAGTGAATTTTCATGTAGCATGCAAGATGCCATCTCTTTTATAGATTTGTTTTTCCGCTCAACAACTCCATTTTGTTGCGTATTATAGGGAACTGTGTGTTACAACTGAATCCCTACCTCATGAAAAATATTTTAGATCTCATGATTGACATACTCTCCCCCATTATTAGTTCGAAGGACTTTGATTTTATTTCCTGACTATGTCTCAACAAGGTCTTTGAAATTTTTGAGTTGTTGAAATACCTCTGATTTTTTCCTGAGAATGTAAATCCATGTGAAACGTGAGAAATCATCAACAAAATGAGAAAATACATCACTTTGTTGATTGATGGATGCATAAAAGGGCCCATGAGTTCACTATGGATCATATCTAAAGGAGAGGAAGCTCTCTCGGTATTTCCTTTCTCGAATTTTTCTTGAGGGTGTTTTCCAAGAACACCTCCCCCATAGATTCCTTTGGAGAAATGGATTTCTGGTAGACCATCCACCATAATTTTCTTGCTAATCTTTTGGACATATCTGAAATTCAAACGCTTGAACCTTTCGTGCCATATCCTAATGCTTTCATCAGCATGGGTAAGCAGTAAAGAAGAATCTGGTTCAATAAATTCAGAAAATGTATGCAATCAAGATTGATGATTTACCTGACCAGTAGCAACCCTGGAATTGGTTTGCATGTCATAGATGTCCAATGCATTAGGTGCGAATATTAATTTCTCTTTGGTGCCATAATTTTTCATCTAATACACGGAGAGAAGATTGACGAAAATTTTGGGAGCATGCAACACATTCTCGAAGCTTTCGTTGGTGAGTTCAATCCTTCCTTTGTCGGTGACCTCGACTAGAGAGTTGTACCGAATAAGAATAGGAATACCTTTGCATCATCCAATGAAGAATATAATACTTTTGTGGTAGCCATGTGATGTGATGATCCTGAATCTATGATCCAAGCATCGGGAGAGGAGTTGATGGCAATTAAAACATGGATCGAATTTCCTTTCTTGGGATTCTGATCTTCTGGCTTCTTCTTCTTGGCACCCTCAGGGATGTGATCTCCAATTTTGTTTTGCTGAAGTATTTGAGTCATTAGATCTTTTTTTTTTTGCATGCATTCAGATTTTGGATGGAATTCTTTATGGGAATATGTGCATTTATCCCCTTTTCTTCCCTTTCCACTTTTGGATACGGAGGCATCGGTGAAGGGTTTTGAATACTCTTCATTATTTGTATTTGCATGAGCTTTCCTTTTGTCTTTATATTTATATTTCTGATATTCATGGCTTCCATATTTCACAGTGAGTGCATGTACCTTTGGGCCTTTGATTTTTCCCATGTTGATGAGCTTGGTTTTCTCTTGTGTCAGGGATTCAATAAATTCTTGAAGAGAAGGCATCTTCCAAGTGGCTCTAGAGGCAAATTTGACTGAATGGAATGTGGATATGAAGACAAAGAATTCATGACCAAGTTTGGAGAGAATGGTGAGAATCATTTGTTTCTCCTCATATTTATCAATCCCGCAAGCTTTGAGTTGCGACAGTAAATCCTTGTATTTTATAAATAAATCTTGGATATTGTCGAATATTTTTAGATCCAATGTGAGAAATTCCACCTCAAGTATGTGTCCCCTCATATAATCCTATTTTCCAAATATCCCTTCCATCGTGTTCCAGGATTCATTGGGGGTTTTACAGGAAGATATGTGAAAAAGGAGATCAAGAGAAATGAGACTGCAAATTGTTCTGAATGCTTCATCCATTCGATTTAGATACTTGGATTTTCCTATGCTTTAATTCAGGTCTATCTCTGTATTCATGGTTAACCTATACATTATTCTACTTTGAATATGAATAACCATATTCTCCTTACATGCAAAGAAGCTATAAGGTGTAAGATTGAATTCTTTTGGGAGTTTCATTTTTCCGCTATCTTCAATCTTTGGTACCTGCAAAAATAATTTGGTGTAGATTTTCTTGGGAGTATGTAAGATCTGATACCATTTAAATATGTTGAACCTGCACACAAAATATCTATCTAGAAAATACCATGCACATTTGTAGAGAGATATTGAGAAAGAAGAAGCAAGAGAGAAAGAATGGAATAATTCTCATGAATCGTAATGAATAATGAATAATGAATAATTTACACATGATATACTCTATATAACTCAACTAGTGCACACTGGAGGTGAATCCAATGAACCATAGTGCCATTATAGAGTGATCTGGACACACACCAACAGTTACAAGAGTGAACTTCCACCTAGTCTAGTCTCTTGGGCAATTATGAGAGTGAACTTCCAGCTAGTTGAGTTAACTAGTCTACCAATCTTTAGTTAACTAACTGAAACATAGTGGAATGAGGAGGAGATCATGGAATCATGGTTAATGCACTAGTATGGTGAGGATACCAAGGAAAATGTGCATTAGTTGGTGATGATCCCAATGTTTCATGGTGACAAAACCAATGCAACATCTAGACTCCACTCAACTAGTCAAACTGAAGTGAAAATTGAAGAGAATATTCTCCTAGAGGAATATTCTCCCTAAACTTTAGGAGACTGGATAAATACTAATAAACATAGGAAAAACCTTAGGAAAAATAAATCCTAGGTGTCTGTGAAGTAACTCCAACACCCCCCCTGAACATCACTATGGTGAAAATAAAGAATGGGTCTCGGCAACGAGGCCATGTTAGGTACCCAGATACAAAAGATACACTGAAATAAAGTGAGGAAAGACAAAAAAACTCATAGGAACACACCCCCCCGCCCCCCCCCTCAAGGTAGAATGTATGTAAAAATAATAACTGACAGTTGCTAGGAAACTATGTCCTTCACTCCAAGATGACTTTGCAGAGAATGTAACTTATGCTCATTGAAGAACTTGGTGAAGATGGTTTTTGTCTATTCTGTTGAAGGGAAGAACTGTAGGTCGATGATCCCCTCGTGTAATAAGTCCTAGATGTAGTGCATGTGGATCTTGATGTGCTTCGCCCACTACCTCTAAACTGGATCTCTACAGAACTTTAGAATGCTTTGGTTATCACACTAGATGACGATCGACCGATGAAACTAAATGCCCAACTGAGTGATAAAATGTTGTACCCACATAGCCTGAATGGTTATGTTAAATACCCCTCTGTACTCTACCTCGAATGAAGAAAGAGAAATAACAACCTACTTCTTGTTCGAACAAGACTGAGTGAGTAAATAGATGTGGACTTGCGATCAATGTTATCTCCAACCCAGTCAAAATTAGTGAACCCTCTGAGATATAATGTAGATTATGTTTCATAATGAATCCCAAAGGTGATGGTGCCCTATACATATCAAATGATACACTTTGCAGCCTTCCAATGTAGCTCATGCAGATCCTGCATGAACCTGGAAACTGCACCAAATGCATAGGAGAGGTCTGGTATGGAGTGTGTGAGATACAACAAGCTCCCCACTAGATGTGTGTACAATGTGTTGTCAACAAGTTGAGTGTCCCTTCCATCCTAAAGTTTGACTCCTGATAGGAAAGGATTCAGAGAAGACTTGCAGTCTATCATTTGAAATATCTCAAGGATATCTCATGCATGCTTGGCCTGAGACAATTTGATGTCTGATGCAGCCAGAATGATCTTGATCCAAGGAAGAAGTGTAGATGACCCATGTTTGTCATCAAGAACCTGTCATGTAGAATCCTTTTGACTGCAACAATCACTAAAGTTGAGAAACCATTGATCAACAAATAATCAACAAGCAGAACTAAGAGTATAATTGAATTGATCATCTTGAGCATCTAAACATTTGGGTCTCATTTACAATGTACAAAGTTTTGTCACAATAGTCAGGAGTCCATCTTGGCATACCATTCCCTCGAAGCCTGCTTGAGGCCACAAAGGGACTTCTTCAATCGACGGACCAAAGATTAATCCTACTCAAATCCCTGGGGATACTCCATATAGATATCTTCATAGATATTGTCGTGAAGAAATGCATTCTTCACATCCATTTGATGGACTTCCAATCCCTTGGTTGTTGCAATGGAAAGTACCAATCGTATGGAATCCATATTCTCTACTGGAATGAAGGTCTCATCATAGTCAATGACATGCACCTACTGAAATCCTTTGGAAACAATCATGGCTTTGTATCTGCTAATATGACCATCCACTATGCTCTTGGTCTTGTAGACCCATCTGCATATGACAAGATTACTTCTAGAAGGCAGGGGAACTGGATCCCAATTCTGGTTCTCAAGGACGGAGTTGTACTCCTCCTGTATGGCGGATTCCCAAAAGGGATTTCTAATAGCCTCTCCATAATACTGTGGATCTGAAGATTGAAACAAGAAAATATTCCTAGAGTAAAATGGTTTAGTGGAAGTAAGTGAAATAGGAGGCTCCTCAAAATCAGACCGAGTCCTCCTAGTATTGGCTTGATCACCAACAAGATCCTCTCCATCCTGAAGAGTAGTTTGGGCCCACTTGGGCCTCTGCTCCGGCTCTACATCTTCATATGGATGCGCTGACTCTACATCCGACTGTAGTGACTCTGTATCTGGATCATATGAATCTTCTAAATCAGAACTCTTGTCTGAATAAGAGTTGACATGTTTATCCTCATCATCTCAGACAGGTGTAAGAATGAAGGTGTCTGCATGTGGTTGTTGAGGTACATGAGAGACACTTCCTCGAATTGGACACTTCTCTCAATGATGAGTCAGTTTGAGGAAAGATCAATAAGTTTGTATCCCTTCACACCATTGAGGTATCCAAAAAAGATACACTCTGTGCTCTGTGGATCAAGTGCCTTCCTCTTTTCAAAGGGAATCTGGGCCCATGCACGTGAACGGAATATGCGAAAGTGGGTGACTTTTGGTTTGAGGCTACTCCAAGCCTCATAGAGGGTCATATCGTTGACAAATATATTGTAATATCTATTTGGGATGTAGGTTGCACAATTAAGTGCTTCGCTCCATAATGTATGTGGAAGTGACTTTTCATGTAGCATGCAAGATGCCATCTCTTTTAGAGATCTATTTTTCCACTCAACAACTCTATTTTGATGCAGAGTATAGGAAATTGTGTGTTGCAACTGAATCCCTCCCTCATGAAAATGATTTTGGATATCATGATTGACATACTCTCCCCCATTACTAGTTCGGAGGACTTTGAGTTTCTTTCCTGACTGTGTCTCAACCAGGGCTTTGAAATCTTTGAGCTATTAAAAGACCTCTGACTTTTGCCTAAGAAATTAAATCCATGTGAAACATGATAAATCATCAAAAAAAATATGAGAACATAACTTGATTTGTTGATTTATGGATGCGGAAAAGGTCCCATGAGGTCACTATGGATCAGATATAAAGGAGTGGAATCTCTCAGAGTCTTTCCTTTGTCGAATTTTTCTTGAGGGTGTTTTCCAAGAACACATCCCTCACAAATTCATTTGGAGAAATGGATGTCTAGTAAACCATCAACCAATATTTTCTTTATAAGTTGTTGCATATATCTGAAATTCAATTGCCCGAACCTTTCATGCCATATCCTACTGCTTTCATCAGCATGGGTAAGTAGTAAAGCATAATCTAGTTTAATAAATTCAGAAAATGTATACAATCTAGATTGATTATTTACCTCACCAGTAACAACCGTCGAATTAGTTTTCATGTCATAGATGTATACTACATTAGGTGTGAATATGAATTTATTTCCGGTGTCAGAATTCGTCATCTGATACACAAAGATGATATTGATTGAATTTTGGGGACGTGCAACACATTCTCGAAGCTTCCGTTGGTGAGTTCAATCTTTTCTTTTCTAGTGGACTAATCTGGAGAGTTGTCCTGCATCAAAATAGGATGACCTTTTCATTCATCCAATGAAGAATATAACACTTTTTTGGAAGCCATGTGATGTGATGCTCCTGAATCTACTATCCAAGCATCAAGAGAAGAGTTGTTGGCAATCAAGGCATGGATAAAATTTCCTTTCTTAGGATACCAATCTTCTGGCTTTTTATTATTGGCACACTCGAGGATGTGATATCCAAAGCTGTTTTACAAAAGTATTTGAGTCATTAGATATATATATTTTTTCATGCATGTGGATTTTGGATGGAATCCTTTATGGAAGTATGTGCATTTCTCCCCTTTTCTTCCATTTCCACCTTTGGATCTGAAGGCATCAATGAAGGGTTTTGAGTATCGTGCCTTATTCATATTTGCATGATCTTTCATTTTTTATTTATCTTTAGATTTATGATATTTATGGCTTCCATATTACATGGTAAGTGCATACTCATTTGGGCCTTTGATTTTTCCCATGTTGATGAGCTTGGTTTGCTCTTGTGTGAGGGATTCGATAAATTCCTCAAGAGAAGGAATCTTCCAGGTGGCTCCATAGGTGAATTTGAATGAATGGAATGTAGATATGAACACATAGAATTCAGGACCAAGTTTGGAGAGAATGGTGAGAACCATTTGTTTCTCCTCCTTATATTTATCAACCCCTCAAGCTTTGAGTTGCGATAGTAAATCCTTGTATTTTGTAAAGAAATCTTGGAGATTGTCGAAGATTTTTGGATCCAATGTGAGAAATACCACCTCCATCGTGTGTCCCCTCATCTCATATTTTTTTCCAATTATCCCTTCCATGGTTTTCCAGGCTTCATTGGGGATTTTACGAGAAGATATGTGAAAAAGGAGAATAGGAGAATTGAGACTGCAAATTGTTCTGAATGCTTCATCCAGTCGATTTAGATACTTGGATTTTTCTATGGATGATGTTGATTATATATCTATATTCACAGTTAACATGTACAATACTCTTCTTCAAATATACATGACCATATTCTCCTTCCATGCAAAGAATTTGTAAGGTGTAAGACTGAATTATTTTGGGAATTCCATTTTTTTGCTTTCTTCAATCTTTGGTACCTCCAAAAATAATTTGGTGTAGCTTTTCTTAGCAGTCTGTCAGATATGATACCATGTAAATGTGTTGAAACTTCACAGAAAATATCTAGCTATAAAATACCACATACATTTGTAGAGAGAAATTGATAAAGAAGAAGCAAAAGAGAAAGAAAGGAACAATTCTCATTAACTATAATGAATAATGAATAATTTACACATGATATACTCTGCATAACTCAACCAATGCGCACTAGAGGTGAATCAAATGAAATATAGTGGTGGTATAGAGTTACTTGGACACACACCAACAATTACGAGAGTAAACTGCCAACTAGTCTAGTCTCTCAAGCAGTTATGAGAGTGAACTTCCACCTAGTTGAGTTAACTAGTCTACCAGTCTTCAATTAATTGATTGAAACAGAGTGAAGTGAGGAGGAAATAAGGGAATCATGGGTAATTCTCTATTCTGTTGATGATTCCAAGGAAAATTTTCATTAGTTGGTGATGATCCCAATGTTGCATGGTGACAAAACCAATGCAACATCTAGACTCCACTCAACTAGTCAAACTGAAGTGAAAATTGAAGAGAATATTATCCTAGAGGAATATTCTCCCTAAACTTTAGGAGGCTCGATAAATACTAATAAACATAGGAAAAAGATTAGGAAAAATAAATCCTAGGTGTGTGTGAAGTAACTCCAACATTTCATTCACATTGTATGACTATTTATCCTGCTAAGCTCCTCTTCAATGATTTTTGTAAGAAAATTAAATCTCTTAGCACTAATTATTGGGAAAACTTTAGTGTTGAAATTCCTAAACATATATGTCAAAAGGATGAATCTCAGGATGGCTTTGATAGCTTTCAATAATTTTTCTATAATATGAGTGGTGATCATCATGAAGAGCTTGTTGTTGCAAATCCTTACAAAGATCAACTTTTTATTAAAGAAAATTTTGTTGTAAATCATATTGAAGATCACACAGCTTATATACAAAAATATCCATCATTATCATTAGATATGCATCAAAATTGTTTATTTTATGATGAATATGATGATGATATTGAAATCTTAGACCCAGATGTCCATGATGTGAATAATTTTATCAGCAGTTTCATGAGGGAATTGAATCCATTGTCTGTGAGGAATCAGAACTTGTATATGACATTTATAGTTCAGAATCAGAGCCTGATTCTAATAAGCATATTTCCATATCAACATGCATAGGAGGTGATATCAACAAATTGGTATGTAACTTTCATAATGAAAAATTTGAAGAGATATTCCAACAAGATGCAAATTATAGTGAGCATGTTTTTTCTCCTGTTGAAATTAATGAATATAACCTGCTTCCTTCCAATACTCTTGATATTGTTGTTTTGAATGATAAAGAGTTTCCTGCTCAAGAATATAATGGACAATTTTAGGAGGTTTTTTATGCCCCTATTTGTAATGAAATGTGTGATATGCATGCATTGTTTCAAGAGGATTATAGCCTTATTATTGAAACATAAATTGGACAAGTGGACCACAATTTTTCTTATGAAAAAAATTTCATACAACAATTTTGTCTTTCAAATCGTGTGGAGTGTTATCATGTTCTTCAGGATCATGTGGTTCTTTACATGGAATCAATTTTTTCATAGGTATTCAATGTTGTAGCATTCGACATACAATCAATTTGTAGTAGTAGGTATATATTCAATATTACATGTTTGCTGAAAAAATTTATGTATATTTGCATTTCTTCATTTAGATGCAAAGAGAAATATTATGTTGTCATTCATCTGCTTGAATGGTTTTTCTGGAAATTATCCTATACCTGATCAGCTTGATTTCTGTTGGTTAACACAATAAGAGGTGCGGATAATAAGCTCACTTATGAGAATTTACTTTTCAATTCATTTTGCTTTAGTAAGTTAGTATAAATTAGACTCCATTGCCTAATGGAGACACTAGTGTATAGATAAGCTTGTCATAGTTTGATATTTCAATATATATAATGGATGGTCTATATTAATAAGGAAAATTTAAGAGCAGATAAAGTTGGGTTGCAAGTTACAGGTTTCTATGACTGAATGTGAAAGGAGGTCATTGGTGTGCAATTATTAATGTCTCACAAGGAGAACAATATCCCCAGATGGAGCCAGTGTTAGTTCCTATACCTGTTTTTACCCTTTTTCTGCTAACCTAGCCTATCCATCCATAACCTCTACCTCAACCTAATTTTTTCTTATTATTTCATACTTATTTTGGTGTGGTATTTTTCTCTTGGATTGAATGTTATTTTATTCTTATGAGGTACATTTAGAGGTATTTGTATATGTCAAGGTGTGTTACATCAATATAAGTCTGTTTTCATTTTAAAAATGTAATCTTCCCTAAAGTTTATATTAGATAAAAGATTCATTGCAAGAATAAAGTTGTTCTTGCAGCATATACAGGTCATGATTATTTTAAGTGTACTGCAAATGGGGAGATCATTCCAACACATTAGTATGAAATGAGGATATCATTAGAATGAAATCAGGAGATCGTGCCAATAGTTTGTCATCATATTAACATTTTTTTTAATTATTATATGAACGAATGATCATTTATGAAGTATTAATAATGTCAGTTGTTATCACCGAAAAAAATTTCACCACAAACACAGGCAATGGATGAAGAAACAGTCAGCACAAGGGCAACATACTACCAATAATTACTAAAGGATCACACATAGTTTGGAAAGATAATCACAAAAATATATAAAATTGGTTCTCAAGTTCCATGTGTATTTATCACAATCAAAACATGCACATCCACATGGACTAACATGGTGTACAACACTCATATTACACGATTCACATGACTGACATTTGAAAAACCCACACAGATTCAAAAATGGTCCATTGATGATTTTGGTCGGGCTTCAACCACTTATGGTGTGGAGTATATCTCACCCATACCCAAAATGGCCCTAAAATCGCATCTGGGATCACTTAAAGGGATGGGATGTACCTTCAAAGACCTCCCATTCACATTTGAAACTAGTTTGGAAAAACAATTTTATCCTCTTATAAATAGAGGGCCATTGTATGCAAACAAGAATAAGTAATTTGAGTACTTGTATGTTGTTTAATTTCTCTTTCAGAAGCCATCTTTATCCTAGAACTATTTGAGCATTCATATCAAGTGTTGCACCTCTCTCCTCTTGAGAAATTAAAAAATAAATTCTTCACCATTGTATTTTCATTTTCAGCCATTGTTAGAAGAGATAAAGCTTTGTATTTTAGGACTAAAGTGACTTTCCAAGGAGGAAGAGGGGACTCATAAGTTCCAATATTTCTCCTAGGTTTTACCAATTCGAAGAAAATGTCTCATTTGGTAGATATTCCTTATGTCTCTTCCTTGCATCAATTTGAGTTGTTAAATGCTTAGTTTAGTTTTATTTCTTTATTATTTATTTCTTGTTTTCTATTCGTTTGAGCCACTAATCAACTAAAAAATAGATGTGTTGTCTTGGTAGCCTAACTATATAGTTAAGGGACCTATTTTTTCTCACCCAAGTGGAAAGAAGAACCCAACATATTGGTGATAAAGATGAATATGTTTCCATCATCGGTCTCCTCTGTGAGGTTAGTCACTTTCATATTCGTCACCTCAACATTCTCTTAGATTCTTAGCTCATCATAAACCAACTCAACAATGTGTATCATGTTCATGATCCATGTCTTTATCACAAGTACCTGCAAGTCAAACTTGTGTTACGGAATTTTGAGTCCATCAAATTTACTCATATTTCTAGAAACCTCAATCAGATTGCATATCACATGGAAAATAAAGTACTAGATTGGAATTTATCACATTAAACATACATTTTGCATTCATCCATCATCAAATAAAATAAGTACACAAATCATATGATAAAAATTTCAAATGAATAAAATATCCAAATGGTCTATTCATATATAGATAACAGATATCAAATATGTGTTTGATACAAAAATACAACATGCCTTAACTCCACGGTTAGGCCCTCTCAATCAAACCCTAAATCTATATACAAAATGGGATTTCATAGACTCCTATGCATCATAAAAAATTAGGCTATGCCTGTACAATATCATACTATCACCTATGGTGACCTTAACTGTGGTATGTTCCCACCAGCAGGGGAGCCCCTCTAGGGGGCATATCCCTCGTTGGGATCCGCCCAGTCATGGCATCCCCTGCTACCGTTGCATGTCAAATAAAGGACCACCAATGTGGTTCCCCACCAATACACTACTCCAAGGGTCTCTCATCCCGAATCCACATCCACAGGTCCTTAGGAACCCCATCTAGCACGACCTCGAACCGTTGCCTCAAATCCTTCATCTCTTGGTCCCGTGCCTGATCCATATTTATGAGTGGAACAAAATGAAACCATGCATTTATAATATTAAAATAAAAACACAATGAATAATAACAGAGATACAATACAACTTGACTTTTACTAAATAAGAAATATACTGAAAACTATAAAATGAAAACTGAAAACAAGCTTGCTAGAATGGTGGTAGCTTATCTTTGAGAAGAGATGTGACAACAAAACTTATTCACAAGAATATGAGTATAGTGAGGATTTGAAGGAATTTTTACAATAAACATGAATTCCAAAACCCTATACATCCAAAAAACTAACCCTAGGAGATGAAGCACCAAAAGTCATGTGGGCCCTGTTGGGGTAAGTTAGTACATCAACTTCCCAGGTTCGTAACTTTTGCATACTATATCCATTTAGGGAGCATGGTATCTTGTTGGAAACATATTGATGAGTGGATTCATTTAGGTGGATCAATTAGATCCTTCAAATATCATTGAGGTGACCAATCATGAAATATCATCGTTTAGTCCCTCAAAATGGCCCCAGAAGTCTAGAAACCAAAAAACTGCGAAACATAATAAGTTGCCAAAAAATTGTTTTGAGCTAGTTGAAAAAGGTGGGTGGCCACCAATATACTCCTAGATAAATCCTCCCTCCTTAGGAAGAAATTTTCTCCATTGCATTTATTTGCCTCATCAGATGAGTAAATTCCTGCTGAATTTGGCCCCAGGTGAGACACTTGCCTTGGTGCGGGAGATGCCCTCCTTTGAAAACCCAATAAATGTGGATCCTATGTTGGTGAGTACCCTTGACCTATTTTTCCATGATTGTATTAGTGGATTCATGTTCGATGCAGTCAGGGTTGAGCTCTGTTGGTGTCAGCTGCTCTTCTATCTTCAAGGTGTCAAATAATGGTGAAACATAAGGCCGAAGGAGTTCCACATTGAACACTAGGTGCAAGCCAAGGAAGGGGGGAAGGTTGAGCTCAAAATCATTGTCACCCACAACCTTGGTGATGTTTTATGGTCCATAACAGAGTGGAGGAAGATTATTATGAGGCCCTGTAAGGCGTTCTTTCTGCAAGTGCAACCAAACTTTGTCTCCTAACTGAAACAGGCCTGATAACCGGTGTTGATCATGGCGTTCTTGTACATGGAATTGGACTTATATAAAATATATTGAACCTGTTGGCCAATGTGTTGGATATTCTCAATGAACTGTGTGTCTTTTTTAGATCCAGTTTGAGCATGCAATGAGTCTACCTAGGTGGCCGCAAGGGGTAGTGCAACATCCATGGGACCTAATGGTTGAAATCCCATCCCCACCTGAAAGGGGTTGTGGTTAGTTGAGCTATGTATGGCTCTATTTTAACTGTTTTGAAGATAGGGAGGACTCTCATCCCAGGTGTGGGGGTGCTTGGAATTGTACATGCATAGGATGGGAATGATCATCCAGTTGATGACCTAGGTTTGGCCATATGTCTAGGGGTGGAAGGAAGTGGAATTGGTGAGATTGGTGTCTAGTACTGATTAGAGGCTCAACCAAAATGTGTTGAGGAATCAACAGTCCCAATATGAGATAATGGTTTGTGGGATCCAAAAGTGTACCCACACTCGTTCAAAGAATATCTTGGTAGTGGACTTCACTGTGATGCTCTTCTTACAGGAGGATTGAATCTCCATTTTGAAAAAGTGATCAAAAACCACAAATACACAATCATTTCCTTGCTTGGTGGATGGAAGGCCTGACATGTAGTCCATTGAGATGGATTCCCAAGGCCTATCAGGAGTAGGTATAGGAGTGTATAGGCCTTGTTTCTTAGTGGTCGGTTTGGAAATAGCATAGGAAGTGCAGAACCAAATATACTTGTTTACATCCTATCAAAGTTTTGACCAGTAGAAATGTCGTTGTAGCAGGTTAGGAGGAGGGTTGCAGGTGCAGCTGCAGCAACAACTAGTTTCAGTATTGGGTTGAATATCTCTTGGCTAGGGTTTGGACTATCTAATCATCTTTTTGTGATGCACCATCCTTGGGAAAAGGTGCACTACTCTTTGTTTGGCTATCTAGCCTAGGGTTTTCTTCTGGAGGAATTCTCAGTCAAGGTTAAGGTGCTCAGAGGGAGGCTTCGACCTATGGTTGGGTGATGAGGGTATCGTCAATGGTAAAAAAAGCACACCATCTTCTATATTCTAACAGGTTATGGGCCCACACCCCTTCAATCAGCCTAAAATGCTGGAAGGAAACATAGCCACTAGATATTGAGCTTATTGAGGATCTGCCACTAGGGTTACTAGCAGGAGCAGTTTTCAGAAGCACCGCAACTAGGGTTACTAGCAGAAGTAGTTGCATAAAACCTAAAAATCTTGTTGAGGCACCTTAAGTGACGATATTTACCTAATCTCTGGATAGATCAGTGTACCCTAGCCCAGCACATCTCCTGATACTCTCAAAAGGCCAAGACGTGAAGTTTGGATTTCTGGTCAAAATCTAGGGTTTGACCAAGTCAAGCAAGCCATGACGAACTCTATGAAGTCCGACAACAAGTTATATGGAGCCTCTAACTTCAGAGCATGGAAGACAAGGATTGACCTCATCCTTGCTAAGAATAAAGTACTGGATATTGTGAAAGGAAATATCGTGAAGCCAGAGTTTAAAGAAGGAGAAGAGAAGGAA
>JZKD02S0181486.1:188375-199900 GCA_000966675.3 Picea glauca | reverse complement strand
GGAATTGGTGAACATAGTACTCAATGGTCTTCCCAAGACATGGGATGCATTTGCCGCAAGCATGAACACAAGGAAGGAGTACCCAACATTTGAAGAACTTTGGACTTGTTGTGATTAAGAAAAATCAAGAATCAATGCAAAAGAGAAACCCCAAAAGAAGTACGATGATCAATCCTTCACAACAATATTCAAGAACTTCAGGAACAAAAGGAATTTTGGTTCAAGGAGGAATCCAAATCAAAAGAAAGACATTTCAGAAATACAGTGCTTCAACTATCAAAAGTATGGTCACTAAAGGAATCAGTGTCCTGAGCTAAATAAAAGGAAGGAGAAACATGAAGCATCGATTACCAAAGAAAAGGAGCCCACAAAGAAGACTAAGCAGGATGGAAGAGACTTCTTCTACTAAAAGGTAACAACACTCTTCTTATTTCTTGTACATATCTTACTTGCATCATCTTTGTACATATCTTGTATATCTATCTCTTGGAAAATAATGTGTTCCAAGAAGAACTATACCTATGGAAGAACAAAAAGATAAGAATGAATATCATTAGATAATATACATGAAGGGATGAAATACAAATCATGTGGAAGCTACTGCAAGATAAGCCAAATCAATCTTAGAAGTTAGACATCAAGATAAATTGGAGAAAGACTTATGATGACAACTAAGATGGAAGCATGGACTCTGATAGACAGAGAGAGCTAATTATATATTGCAGAAGACAATAAGGATGCAGATGGAAGTATGGACTCTATCAGATGGAGGGAGCCGATTATATACACTCTTACATGAAGAAAGTATTAGGAGGGAGATAATCCTATGATCCATTGAAGATGATGAAATGTATATATCCATGGTAGTAGCCATGAAAGATAGTATGTGTTCAACTCAACCGTAGAAGAAGACCTCTTCAAAGAAAAGCCTTAAAGTATTCCTGGTTGTCCATCCAGATCCGTGATCCTACGATGAAAGGAAGAAGTGGAATATCTAGGGCATGGAATATATACGAAACTCCATGGACTCAAAAGTAAAATAAAATCATGAGGATTCCAATAAAGAAAGAGGAACCAGATCAACCAGTCATTGTATCAAGAATCACAAGATTACTAGCATGATATGAACTCACTAAAAGCAATCAAGCAGAAGAACTGAAAGTCATGATGAAGAACAATGCATGAATTATGAATGAAAGCATTTCAAGATCCAGAACCAGAGGTTCTCCCAGATGATGGGAGAATACTATGATGATTACTTGTTCCAGTACACCAGACATATCACTGCATGAGTCATTATATCATCCGCAACATCCATGAGTTGGAATTCTACATCAGATAAATGCAAAGAATGTTCTCCAGAGAAATTGAATAAAGAGTGTATGAAGAGCATTCTCAAGACTTTGAGACATACCAGAAAGAGACTCTTGTATGCATATAAGTAGAAGACAACTTGGTGGAGAGCCTCCAGTGCACAGCAGAAGCATGGTGAATATTTCCTATAACATCAAGATGACTAGTCAACAAATCATATCTCATGATGACAGAAGAAGTGCTTCTTGGATATGTTCCAATTCTCCAAATATGATATACTCTATCATCTAGATATACATGAAGCCTTCACAGTGTTCCAAACTAAAGTACAAGTATTACATTATCCATGATGAAGTCCAGAAAGGATAAATTGGTTCTCCAATATATATTCTCACTGATGAGCAGACATTAGATATCCTGACAAAACCTCTATCCAGAATCAAGTTTGTATATTTCTAAGAGAAGACGGGGATCAGGAAGATTCTCCAAGCTAAGAGAGGGTACAGAAAAATATTTTTGAAAAACATTTACTTTTGTAATTTAAGTAACTCTCCAGTTAGGAGGGAGCATTTATATTTGTAATTGAAAAATAGTCTAGATTGGATGGATGCTTTCATGTTCGAAAATGGATTGAGATTTCAGATGGACAATGACTTCCCATTGTAGTTAACATGGGAGGAAGACTGATTGTTGATGTATCGTAGACAACGAATTCCCATTGTGGTTAACATGGGGAGTGGTCTAGGACAGTCATCCTTCTTGGAAATCACTCTGAGTAGTGGTCAAGTAGAATGGTCTACCTTGCCGGGCAGTGATTATTTTGAAGTTCACAATTGTGAGAAATTTCGAAGAATGGTCCATTTTGGAGGTTGATGCAAGACAAACATTCCTCAAGGGAAAGCTCATTCTCTCCAGGTTACACTTTTTTTAGTGTCGAAGGAATGGCCCAGGGTGGGGAATGGTCCGGACAGTTATTCCTTAGGGCAGACTCATTCTCTCTAGGTTACACTTTGTTTAGTGTCAGAGGAATGGCCCAGGGTGAGCAATAGCCAAGGCTCAATAATCAGGGATAGTCATTCCTTAGGGAAGACTCATTATCTCCAGTTTACACTTTTTTTAGTGTTGGAGGAATGTCCCAGGGTGAGGAATGGTCCAAACATTTCTTAGGGTTTATACATTCTATCTAGGGTGCACTTTAATTAGTGTAGGAAGAATGGCCCAGGGTGAGAAATGGTCCAGGCTCAAAAATCAGAAATAATCCTTTCTTCCTTATTTGTGAAGAATAGAGAAGATATCCCATTGTTGATGAGGGCAAATATTTTTTCAGATCTCACAAACTTGAGTGAAAGATCTTCCCAAAGGATTCAATTTATCTTTAACAATATTTTCTATGCAAGATGGCATCAGAGGATTGTCTCCAAACAATAGAGATATACTATTGTGGTGGATATGTTCCACTGTTTGTAAGGCATATATTCTTTCAGAAGTCACAGATGTGAGTGAAATATTGGCCCAAAAAAATTATTTTATATCATAACATTGTTTCTATGCAGGATGCTCTCAGATGTTTTTTATGAAGACTGTATGACAGTAGATGAGGACTACTATGGTGAATATGTTTCCCTGTTCACAACCATACGTTGTTGATCAGGTACTTGTGTGTTACTTGATGTGGTAGTGAACCAATAGATTGTAGTTATGTACTACTATGAATAGACACAGTTGTGTTCTATCCTTGTTCTAATTGCCTTGAAGACTATCAATAGTTTATTGGAGATAATGATCATTCAGATGGATGATGAACATAAATTTTCTAGACAGAAAACAGTTCAAAAAATTTACTCCTCTTGCATCACTCTATGGTGAGAGTGACTTATCTACTATCATATCTAATTACTCATATGAAATACAGTTTTGAGAGTTGATGCAGTTGATGGTGATGGTGATGCTCATGATCTAGTCATGAAATAGTCTAGATGACTATATTGATGCTACTGGGTAAATGGTATGTTTTTGTGCTCAAGTCCATTACCTATAAATACCTCTCTAGCTAGGAGGGAGTGTTAATATTATGGTAGATGTGGGAGGTATTTACCCCCACGTGTGAACCTGGTGAGAATAGAAGACTCTGGGAAGCAATATAAACCCTAATGAGTTGGCTAATAACCCTAGAAGCCTTGTCGGCTCAAGAAGATAATTTATATTAGGCTATTAGCCTCCAAGAGAAGAAGTCGGCCAGAAATTATAATAATATAATGAACAGACACTTATCCAGAAGGAGAAGTCGGCCCCAACAAAACTGGTAGAACTACTATAAATACAGGGTGCCAGTTCTCATTTGCAACATCTCAGAATTGCAGTTTTCCCAGTTGGTGTGCACTGCAGTTGCAGTCTTGTGCACAGGTCAGGAGGAGGGTTGTAGGTGCAGTTGCGGCAGCATCTAGTTTCAGTATTGGGTTGAATATCTCTTGTCTATGGTTTGGACTGTCTAATCAACTTTTCTTGATGCACCATCATTGGGGAAAGGTGTGCTACTCTTTGTTTGGCTATCTAGCCTAGGGTTTGCTTCCAGAGGAATTCTCAGTCAAGGTTAAGGTGATTGGAGGGAGGCTTCAGCCTATGGTTGGTTCATGAGGGTATCATCAATGGTAAAACAAGCACACCATCTTCTATATTCCAACACGTCTTACAGGAGGATTGAATCTTCATCTTGGAAAAGTGATCAACAACCACAAATACACAATCATTTCCTCACTTGGTGGATGGAAGGCCTGACATGTAGTCCATTGAGATGGATTCCCAAGGCTTGTCAAGAGTAGGTATAGGAGTGTATAGGCCTTGTTTCTTAGTGTCTAGTTTGGAAATAGCATAGGAAGTGCAGGACCAAATATACTTGTTTACATCCTATCAAAGTTTTGACCAGTAGAAATGTCATTGTAGCACTTCCACTGTCTTTTCCACACAGAAATATCCTACCACCTAATTGTAGTGGAATTCCCAAATCAACTTCACTTGCTCTCTTCATGAAACATAGAGATGACCCAGATGGAACAACATCCCCTCCTAAAGATGGAAATTAGTGATAGTTTTTTTTTCACCCAACCTCTTGTAGGTGTTGGAGAAGACAATACATGTCTCATAGAGATGGGTCCATACAAAGGTCTCATGGCTGTAAGAATCGAGCACTATGGTGAGTGTCACGAATATAGGTTGTCTGAGGAAATCAACGACTTGGCTGGTACTTCCTATTTTATACTTGATTTTGAGGTGGAACTACTGAAAATATGTGGACCACTTCTGATGGATGTCATTCTAAAATTTGAATTGTGTCTGCATGAAATGCAGTGACTTATGATCAGTTTGGATGACTATATCCTTCCCAAGAATGTAATTCCTCCACTAGAGGAAGGCTTTCACAATGGATTACATTTATTTTTCGTAAGTAGGGTACTTACGTATGAAATATGATAGTGTCTCATTATGATAGGCCATAGGGTGGCCATGCTGAGTGATGACTATGACCACAACATAGTTTGAAGCATATGCCTCTATCTCAAAGGGTTTTTGTAGGTCAGGTAATCAAAGCATTGGTGCAGAGCACAAGTGCTACTTCATATCATCAAACACTTTATGTTGGGACATGCCCCACACAAATGTTTCCTTACCACCACCCCTAGTTATTTGGATAAGGGACCATGAAATATGGGAGAATCCCAACACGAACCTGCGATAAAAATTGGCAAGGCCTAAAAATCTCTTAAGCTCAGGGAGCATGGTTAAAGCTATCTATTTATGGATAAATTGGATCTTGGTTGGATCAACATGCACACCATGTGCATCAACAATGTAACCTAGGTATTGGACTTTTTCCATGCCGAAGGAGCATTTTTCCAAGTTTGCATATAGCTTGTGTTGCCACAAAGTGTGCAGAACTTGTTGAATATGATGCAAGGGTTCTTCCCAAGTATTGATGTAGACAATTATTTCATCTAGATGTGCCACCACAAAATAATTAGTGAAATTCCACAAGATAACATCCATCATCCTCATGAAATTTGTTGGGGAATTTGTCAAACCAAAGGGCATGACTAGCCATTCAAAAAGACCTTCTTTTGACTTGAAGGTAGTTTTCCATACATCTATCTATTCTATTGGGACCTAATGCTATCCATACTTCATATCAATCTTACTAAAGTATTTCCCCCCCTTGAGATGATTAAGGAGACCGTCGACTCAGGGAATTAAGTACCATTTCCTTACTGTGACTTTATTTAGGGCCTGATAATCAATGCAGAGTTTCCAAGTCCCATATTTCCTATGCACCATCATGCTTGAGCTTCCACAAGGTGATGACTTGGGTCAGATGTGCCCCTTGTGGAGAATTTCTTGGATATGAAACTTGATCTCATAATTGTATAGTAGAGAAAAGTGATAGACTATCCCATTGGGTAACTGTGTGCCAAGGGTCAGATCGATGGGATGCTTGACCTGACAGTGCATAGGTACCCCAATGGTGATGAGAATATGTATTTGTATTCTTCCAAGACCTCATCCACTTGCTTCTACTGCATGGTGATGTCAGCCATGGAGGCCATGGATGTGGCTGCAACCTTTCTCTCACTCTGAGTGAGAATCACAAAGAAGACAAACTTCATGGTCTGAGAAATTACCTTCCTACATTTCTTGGCAGAGATCAAGGAAATATCACTAGGTGGGAATACCTCAAGTATCTTGTACAATTTCCTATTCAAAGTAATAATAACACTGTGAGGTCTAGACTCATATACATTATGATGTTTTCATAAATAAGGTTGGCCCAAAATATCATCACAAAATTCAAGGGGATAAATATCACACAATACCTCATATTTGAATGACTTGATGCCGTATGACATGAAACACTATTGTGTGACATGAAGATCACTTCCTTGATGGAGCCATCCATGGTGTATGGATGCAGGTGAGTCATTTTTGACAGGGATAGCCACTTGATGATATTTGTTGATATGAGGTTCTTTTGACTATCTCTATCAATGATGAAGTGCAACATAGTGCCTCTTACCCACATCTATGAATGAAATAGGTGCTCACCTTCCTCTGGCTCATCAAGTTCTCCCAACTAGATCTTGGTGGTAGAAATGGTGGCACTAGGTTTTGCATCAATAATCTATCTCCCCTTTTTTGGTTCTGAATTAGAGTCAGAACCCACATCTGATTCAGATTATTTCACCTCAACCACCAATGACTACTTTGAGAGGCAATCAACAATGTTATTCTAGGGGCTCTTATGGAAGTCGCACCACTTCCCGATATCTTTCTTTGTCTTCCCATTGTCCTTCTTTGCTTGCAGCTTGGACTGGTTGTCCTAAGGTTTCCCATATTTTCTCTATCCATTATTCTGTGGGATGGGGATTCCCTTTCCCTTCTTCTTCTATGAGGGGCTCCTAGACCCAAGCTTCAATGCATTTTGTTTCAACATCTTCTCGATTTTGATGACATATCAATAGGTCGCGCCCAAGGATGAGATGTCCAAAAAATCCATTTATGTTTGGATGTATCTATACATATATTCCCGGTACTTGAGAACCATATGTCACTCAGAATATTTGATACCCATATTGGTGTGCAAGGTATGGAAGACATTAGTGAACTATGGAACTGTTTGGTTTGTTTAGTTCTGCAGTGTGCTCCATCTTGTATACAATTAGTCATAACTTTCAACAGGTTAGTATTGTTCCTTAATAACATCCCTAAAAGAACCCCAAATGGGTGCAACTACAAATAACGTGGATCCCTCTATTTCATTTTTCTCATAGAAAGTATCCCACCAATATTTGACATGGGGGATGGCCTTGAGGAGAGAAAATGTAATCATTTCTCTATCAAAAAAGTTGTGGACAGAAACATACAGCTCTATAAGGTTTAACCATTTATCTATGACATATGCATCTATTTGACCTTCAAATATAGGAATATAAAAATTAATATGTACCTTGAAGGGGGTGGAGTCTCTGCTTGAGGTGGATGTGTCACATTTCGACAGTCGTTAAAGGATTTTTGAAAATTTATCCATCATCGCGTTTCCCCGTCTCTCAGGGGATTACTCGAGAAACATTTTGAAAAGATCTCATGTCTTGTCATATTTATTTTCCCTCACCATGGATGGTTTCTTGGGTGTGCGAGAGCAATTTTCCTCAAGAGAAACAATCTTGAGACCCACATCTCTATACCTTGACCACATCGAGGACATTCATTAAAAAAAATGACAAGGAGAAGACCACTCTGATACCATTGATCTTGATTTATGAGCATAACAAAATGAAACCATAGATTTATAATATTAAAACATATACACAGTGAACAATAACAGATATAGAATAAAACTTGACTTCTATTAAATAATAAATATCCTGAAAACTGTAAAATGCTGACTGAAAACAAGCTTTCTAGAATGGTGTTATCTTATCTCTGAGAAGAGATGTGGCAGCTATGCTCATTCGCAAGAATATGAGTACAATGAGGCTCTGAAGGAATTTTTACAATAAACATTAATTCCAAAACCCTAGACATCCAAAAACCTAATCCTAGGAGATGAAGCGCCAAAATCCATTTGGGCCATGTTGGGATAAGTTAGTACATCAAATTCCCAGGGTCATAACTTTTGCATATACAGCCTCCATTTAGGGTGCATGATAGCTTGGTGGAAATGTATTGATGAGGATATTGTTTTAGGGGGATCAATTAAATAATTTACACTTTGTTGGGGTTCCCTATCATGAAAAAAGGTCATTTAGGCCCTCAAAATGGCCTTAGAAGTTTAGGAAACGAAAAACTACTAAAAATAGTAAGTTGCCAAAAAATTGTTTTGAGCCAATTGGAAAACGTGCGTGGCCATCGAGATCCTCTCAGATCAGTTCCACCTCCTCATATCAGCCTTGAACCTCTACAAGTCTTTCCCTCATTGCATGTGATGGACCCACCCCGAGATTATCATATCGACGAAGCCTCCTCGCTCGACCCTTTGCAATTTGCTCATCCTGTAAAGCCTGTGCTCCATTAAACTCTTGGCCATTGGGTCCCACATATACATATAAAATATAAAAAAGGTTTATCAATAGTTAGGACATATAATAATATAAAATCAAATAACATGTCAAAATGTAAAATTACAACAAACTCACCTCTATCATCCAAGTCTTCACCCGGCAACAAGCACATATAACAGTGGTACCTAAAATCAAACATGTGATATGGGAAGTCCTAAAACACTTGTGGGGTCTTCCACCACAGCTGCTCAAACAACAGAGTAAAGTATTTCCCCACATCACCCCCACCCTAACGTCACAACAGTTGTCCCATCTCACCAACCTAGGATCTTACATCTCAAGCAGGCCCAAAATCACCCGAGGGCGTAACAACAGTACCCTCTCAAAAATAAAATCACAAAGGAATAAATGAAAGGTGAACTCACAACTTCTCACTGCCACACATATGTCCAAATTTTCCACCACGCACACAAAGACCACCAGAGCCTAGGAAAACATGTGATACCCCATAGTATTCTCTGCAATCACCATCTGGGTGCCTAAGATGCATTCTATCCCTAGTGAACCATACATTTATACAACCATGGTGAAAAAAACTTGCATCTATAGGGAATCAATTGCAACTATAATAACTGAGATGTCTCTCATCATCATCGTCCCTGAGTAGTAACGGTTGGCCAGTGCCCCCACACTCACCCTCGGGGGGATCCTCGGCTACTTTGCCAACTCCATTCCCAGAAAAGGGAGTCTAGTCAGGAAATAAATATCAACTTTCATTGTGATGTGTATCTCAGACCCCTGTACCACGAAGAGCTATTGATCAGGCTGCCACATATGCACTATAAAATCCAATAGTGCCTCCTGCAAGTAGATCAGTGAGAAGTCAAATAACATTAATAAAATAGCATGGGACATATGTCGCAATATACAACCATCCTCCCCCACCATCCTCCATAGAGACTCTCAATCTCTCTCACGCCACTAGACTGCCATCCTCTCGCACTAATATATAACCTACATCTAATCCAACTAATATGTATTAGATTTCATGATCTAGAAGAAACTCCACATACAAACCAAAATAAACATTTTCCACACACAATTGTTCCCATAATATCCATGCACTTCATCATGATTGTTTGGTTAACAGTCGCACACATTAGTGCGTATGTTCTCTTAATAGTCGCACACCAACCTCGCAACCAAACCCCAGACAACCAAACACATATGCACAGTGTTTCATTTAAAAAACATGGATATGCACATGAATATCCTCAAAACAGTCGTGCATAATTGTGCAGTTGTTACCACAACAACCGTGCCCAACCCCAACCCAGTCTGCCCATATGAAACTTGAAACTCCACGCACATGCACACTCAAACGTTTGATATAGCCACACAATGCATGTGTCTATATCAACTAAATTAGCACGCATATGTGCAGGAATACAAAATTCCCCTATGTGATCCCACTTACCTAACCCTAAAACTGATTGTACGACCATCTTTATGGCCTCTAATCCCCCTCAAGCAACATCTAACCTATGCAGGAGGTTTTGTCAACTTACTTGGCTCTCTTGTCTCTTGAGTCCGGGATCATCTTCTCTCACATGGATCACTGATATCCAATAACACATATCATAGATCCCCACAACAACAAGTACAAATTTGGTGGCAATGTGGGCCCCATGCCCATATATACACCCCTTTGCAAAACTTCCTCACTTTCATTTAAGATCATTCGAGCTTCGTTTTTCACACCATTCACACCTTCGAGATCCAGATCTTATCATCTTCACGATGGTACTCTCAATCTCTCATTTCAGTATGGATCCTTGAGGGCCTATTTTGGCACCTCAGGCATAGGTACACATCACCTTGCCACATTTAATTCTCAAGCAACTTTTATATATGCTTTATTTTCAAATGTTTTTCACGTCGGGTATTTAGTTTATATGTACATGTCCTCATCCATGGCCTCATTCACAACATCAGTTGTGGGATTCCTTTGGACCCTTTAGGTATATATTCAAAAATAGCATGAACTTCTGCCCTCTTCTCACAGTTGCATTTTCCAATCATACCCCCTGACATTTATCCCTAGGGTCCCTATGGGCGGCTCTACAACACCCTCAACTCCATCCATTCCAGTTTTGTCATACACTAGCCTTATCCCCCACATGATTCATCCCATATACGTTTTCCCTTAAGCATATTGACACTGATGTTGATAATTCCCCCTTAGCATTTGGAGTCCTCACAGTTTTCCAACTCAAAGAATGAACCTCATAGTTATTCTCATCATTTTTCTATCCTACCCACTAAGAAATCCCATATCATATGTTTTTTTTTTCAATAGATGCTCCTCATAATCATAATTTACCCTCCATTTCATCCACCACTAATTTCCCATCTACAATCTCATCCTCCATTCATCTACCCGACACATAAACCAACCAATGGCCCCCCACCCTCCACGGGTTGCTACTTTCACCCTATACAGTCTGAGCCATACTTCACTAGGGAACCTATTTTTGTACATGTATTCAACCCCATTATTTACTCATTTGGTAATTGTATAAAGCATCTTTCAATTCCAACAAGTATCGTAGATTTTGGTAATTGCAATTGATGACATCTTTCTTTGACACACAACAACCCATGTCGCCCTTGGTTGGGGAATTTTTACTTCCCTCATTACCTCTGCAAGATATTTGTACCCTGGCCGAAATTTTTACCATTATAGACACTCATGTCCCCCATCACTATATTTTGACCTATTTTACATCTCCTTGCAGTCTCACCCATTCAACACAGTTTTTGTTAAGAACTTGAATAGATCTACAAATATAATCACCACAAATACTAAATACACAATAGATCCACAAAGGAAGATATAAGAAACCACACTTTATTATTACCAAACCCTTGAGGTAGGGCAACACCATACAATGGATCCTATTATGGAAGGGATCCTCTCCTATTCACTTGCCTCTTGGAGGGGGCATCCTCCTATTGAGCTTCAGCTCCAAATACAATAATTCTCTTCCTGTCCCATTACATTTCTTGAACCCCTTTATATAGTGCTACCATCACCTAAGAACATTCTAGAGGAGGAATCTTCTAGAAGTAGAACCTTCTAAGAAGTCCTCTTACATTTATTAT
>JZKD02S0181486.1:130997-154827 GCA_000966675.3 Picea glauca | reverse complement strand
ACCACTTTGACTACTTTGACCTTTTGGGGCTTCTAGATGACATATGAGGGTCCTCCAACTTCGTAAGGCCATAACTCTCAAACCGTGAGGAGTTATGTGAAATTCCACATACCATTAGAAATAGAATGACATGTACTATCCATCTAGAATAGTATTACCTTCAAATATAGAAAAAATCATATTGTTATCCATCAAACAAACTTGGGTCCATTACCCAAACCTGGGTTCTCCAACTTCACATGGTCATAACTCTCTAATCGCAAGGAGTTATGTGACATTCTACATACCACTGAAAATGGCATGAAAATCACTATCCATATAGGATAGTTTCCCTGAAAAATTCACTGTCTTTCATCTCATTATTCCACAATTAAGCATGTGTTCTCTTACTCCGCAAAGTGTCTTCCCATGAGGGATTTCACCATAAGGGAACCACTTTGGATTTCATCCATATTTACTTCTTATCAACCATGAAAAAACAATAATGAGTCATATTTACATCAAACAATCTTGGGTCCATTACCTATACCTTTGTGCTATGGGGCGTTCTTCAAGGGTTGACATCAATGACAACCAACCTTAATCAACAATTTTCATCAAATTTAACATCTCTTCTAATAATAATTTCATTACAATGTCGTTGAAGAAGTCTATAACCTTTGACATCTTAAGAATAACCAAAAAATATACACTTATCACTTTTAGGCTGCAATGCTTTCCTTTTCTCATCAGGAATATGAGCCCATGCTATACTGCCAAATACATGGAAGTGACTTACATCTGGTTTAATTTTAGTCCAAGCTTATTATGGTGTTATATTTTTAAGAGCCTTTGTGGGAGTGTGATTTACTATGTAATTTTTAGAGTTGATGGCTTCTGTCCAATACTTTAGACTTAATCCCTTAGATTGGATCATACAATTAGCCATTTCTTTTAATCTGTGGTTCTTTCTCTCGTCAACACCATTTTTTTTTGGTGTATATGGAACAATGTGTTGTATTTGGATGCCCTGTGTAGTGCAGTAACTTGTAAAATTATTGTTTAAATATTCACCTCAATTATTTGTTCTTAAACTTTGAATTTGATGTCCATATTTCTTTTCTAAAAGGGCCTTGTAGGCCAAAAACTTGTCAAAAATTTTTCTCTTAAGTTTTAAGAAGTAAACCAAAGTACGTCTGGAAAAGTCATCAATGAAAGTTAAGAAATACTTGCACCCAGCAAAAGAAGGAGAAGAAAGTGGACCACACAAATCATTATGAACAAGCTGCAAAGGGCCCGAGGCATGCTAAGAGCCACATTTGTCAAAATTGTCCCGATGATGTTTGTCGAGAACAAAAATGACAGAAACACCATCTCTGCATGAAACAAGAAGAAGACCAATCACCATGTTTGATTACATAGTTGCTACAATGAGAAATAGTTTAGATGACCAAACCTCTCATGTCAAAGTTTGGTCAAGTCATCGCTATGAGCAAAACAAACTAATGAAAAAGATGATGACCCAAAGTTGTCAAACTTGTACAACCTAGTAATATCATCAACAATTCTAGTTGCAAGAACATTCTTAGGATATCTTAGATCCTTGATTACAACTTGGTGAGGTGAAAACTTTACGGTTTTACCTTCACCTGAATGAGTGATTTGATATACTGATAGAAGGTTACAAGAAAGACTTGGAACACATAATACATCATTGAAATGACCATTTTCTACTTGAACTTTTCTGAATCTTTCAACACTAAGAGATCTATCATCACCAACAAAAATTTTCTTTGTGTTACATTCATTTAGAGTAGAAAATATGTCTCTATCCTTAGCCATATGATAAGATGCTCCTGAATCAATAAGCCACTCATCAGAAGAAGAAGTAGAAGTTGTATTGAAGGAGAAACCAAAAGAAGAAAGTGCATGTGCATGAGAAGAAGAAGAAGAACTAGAATCAATACTGATGTTGTGCTTCTTCATCACTGCTTCTAAAGCTGCCATCTTCTTGAAACATTTGGACTCATCGTAACCATCTTTATCACAAAATTTGCAATGTCTGTCAATTTTCTTACTTTTATATTTTCCTCCTTTCTCGCCATTAGGAGTGGATGTTGTCTGAGTGGGTTTGGGACCCTTATATTTCTTGTTGTTGTGGCGAGGATGTTGCTTCTTAGGATTCTTTGGTTTAGAATTCCGATGCAAGACTAAAGATTTGTTGGAGGTACCTGCAATGTTGATCACTCCAAGTTGTACAAGCCTTTATTTCTCTCTAATCAAAGAATCACAAAAGTTCTCAAGAGTTGGTTCTACATAAGTTGTCCCTAGATCCTATTGCATGGCATAAAAGGTAGATACAAACACATAATATGCACTACCTAGCTTAAAAAGAATAAGATAGATGCAACGACCTTCATCTATATTTATCTTACATTCTTCGCATAAAGTTCTGAGTGTTTCAAACTTAGATAGATAGTCTTCAATGCAAGAAAAATCATTTGTACTTAAACTCAGTACTTGATTTTCTAAATGTTGTGATCGAATAATATTTTTTTTACCCAACACAAATTCAATCTTGCCCCAAGCTTCTTTAGGTTGATCAATTGATTGATGGTGAAACCTTAAATCAGGAGAGATGAACAATCTAATTAATCCAGGTTCTTCGTCATTCCTATTATCCCATTTGAATTTCTTATCAACATCAATGGGTGTTGTTTCCTTTCCCAAGGTAATCCGGGACAAGCCTTTACTTCTTAATAAATCCTCCATATGGGATTTCCATTGGAAGTAGTTAGTGATGGTAAGCAAGAGATTAATTTTTGAATCCATATTAAATATGTAGATAATATGGATTTAAAAACTGAAATTGATGACCTGGATGAAAAAATATCGAAACGTTATGCGATTTAAAAAAAAACGGCACTAAAAATGGACTTCGAATGTGAAAGTTATGCCCTTTTTTAAAAGGCATAAATAGTAACCAAAGGACCACGTGGTAGTTGCCTTATGAAGTGACCCACTTTTATAAAGAGAAGTGGGGATCACTTTTACAATGAAGTTACTTTATAAAAGAAAAGTTGCATGAAAAATAAATAACTCTAAAATAAAATATTAAAGCTACTTATACTGATTCAATTTTATACTTGAAGTGAAATACACTTTACAATTTTAGCATGAACTTTTTCAAAAAAAGTAACAAAAGAGATACTTGAAATCAAGACCTCTTACTTAATAAGGAAACTTTTAACCAAATGGTCTAATAAAACGTATTGTATTGTCTCACAAGAAGATTGTTGTTGTTGTTGTTGTTGTTCTAAAAAAACCTCCTTTCACACAAGAATTTTTTTTTCTTCTCGATGACAACATGGGTTAGATCTCGATTAGCTTACCCGGAAGATGCACCTTTTCCTATCTATTTATGATTTTTCGAGATCACACAGGGCACGAGGAAAAGAGAATACATAGATCTAAAAGAGTAGAAACCCGGAAACAAATAATATAAAACCAAAATAATACTCTGCGAAAAATTTAAAAATGCATATGCAAGCTTTATACCTCCGGATCTAACTGAAATGGTCGTATCTTAGGCAAACAAAAACCTTTTCGAGTGAAACAAAAAAATTTCTTGACTAAAATGAGCACTCCAGACGCAATGGAAATGTCCTCTTAGCACAAAAATGTACGTAAATGATAGAAAATGGATATGAGGAAACTCAGCTTCACGATCTCAATCTACACCAAGAGTGGGTCTTCAAACATGATCGGATACCATGTTCGACAACACAGGAATTCCAACGAAGGAAGAACACCTTCAGTAACCACTCACATAACTAGATCAAAGATCAACACACCGGTTTTTTCATGTGGTAAAACCACTATGGGGAAACATCCACAACCCCAGCCAACGTAGCCACTTGGAGCAGTTTAGTAATGAAAAAGAAAAAGATTACAAAGAGATTTTACAAGAGAATTTCTCACAATCGATCATCATAAAATGACCTTCCATGCTATTGAAATAGAGATCATGGACCAATCGGGTGTTAAGCCATGGATCAATGGCCATTAATATTGAGGAGAATATGAACCATCGAATCACTCTATGTCGGGAACATATTGTGATCGTCGGATTTCCTAACTACAAATGCATACTAAAGAAACACACTTTTAACTAATGACAGATTAGACCAAGTATGTCTTAACTAACTCCTAAGTGTCTAAATATTATAACAATAGATGTTCCAAATATTCAATCACCTGCACAAGACCATTATTCTACCACATACAAATATTAACTAGAGATATGCATGCTTTCTTTCTCGCATACACGAAGGTGAATATAATTTTGAAATTCACAGATCATAATCTCATGCTCCAGTATTTTTCCTTCCTCATACAGATCTACTCTAAAAATATGAGGTTGACACAAGCAATAAAACAAAATCTTACATGTATCTCCTAGGTTTGGCATGAACACTTGTGAACAATTTTTTTTCTCAACAATAGCACAAATAGAGGTTCCTCACAACACTATAGAAATAGTCATAAACAATCCACTCTCAAACACTAATCTAGTTTACAGAGGATTAACATTGTGGAAATGGAATGATCATATCCCCTCTCTTGATAGAGTCAGAGTTGAACTATCTCTTATACCATCTCAAAAAATAATTGAGCGCACGAGATACTCACACAAATATTATTATTTCATTTACAAACCAAGACACAATACAATTATGTAAGTGTTGTCAAATCCAACTTATTCTAAACTTGGAGATAGAGGTTAAGAGAATATCTCAACAATATCCAACAAAACCCAAACCAATTCAAATGTAAGAATTAATTCTAACAGTCAATGTGATTACATTTTTGTATTATTGTTGTAGGTGTGATTGCATTGTTGAATTTGTTTTTCTCATTGGTCAATTTTTTTATTTGTGACGATGTTGTTCATTTGAGTAGACAAACTACTTTTATTAGTCCCTACCTTTGCTAGGGACTATAGTTTTGTCTTGGAGTTCAAATCCATTTAAGTGTCTATTAGTTCATCTACTTTGTAAAAAACATCCTAATTTTTTTTAAACCAAAGTATTAACATGGAGATTTTGAAAAAAAAAACAAACATTTTCCTATTTTTTTTAGTTTATAATTTATCTTTTTTATTGGTCTATAAATTTTTGATGGGACTTAATTCCATCGAGGCTTCACATTGTTGACCAATATCTTATCACGTTCATTCATAAAGTTTTTTTTTTAATTGTGAAAAATATAGTCAATATATTATAGGTAATTGGGGGTATAAAAAGGGGTATCTAGTAAAAATAGGGGTTTCTTTTATTGGAAATATGTATTGGGAGGGGGATTCAACAAAAGGATTTTGGGAGGTGTTTAACAATATCTAGTGAAATTAGGGGTATTCTTTAATATCCCATGAACGAAGGTGTTATGTCACAAGTTCTTTGAGTGAATACCTTGTGCTTAATTCCCATGGTGGAGGGAAATATTTTCAATCTATTTGTGAGATTTATAAATTGATTTAAAAAATAAAATAAAAACTATTTCATATGGAAAACATGTAGCTTAATTTCTAAATTTTTCATTCTTAACATTAAATAGGTTGATCCATATTATTTTGAGAATGAAATGAATTAAGATATATAATACTAAAATATACAGAGATATTGCAATAAACACAAAGATACACTAATGCACAATTTGTATTAATGAGATAAATGTACTGAAACTATAAAATTATAGAGTGAATGACTGGTAGAATGGTGGAATCTTATCTCTGAGAAGAGATGTGATGGTTACAATCATTCAAAAGAAGATGATGATGTTTACAATGAGGCTCCCAAGGCCTCTTTAACATAAATAAATTACAAAACCCTAACCTCAGAAGATGAAATGCCAAAAGGTTTGTGAGCCCGATGGGGGTAGTTGATACGTCAACTTCCCAAGGGCATAACTTTTGCATACAATCTCTATTAGGGGAACATGATTTATCATTCGAAAGGTCACACTATGGATAGATCCTATAGTGTAATTGTTCCATTCCCAAAAAATGTTGTGTAGGGCCTCAAAATGGCCCTAGAAGTTTAGGAATTGAAAAACTATAGAAAAGCTTCCAAGGTGGGAACCCCTATTTTGAGCCAGTGGAATAGGCGGGTGGCCACCTATTTCTTCCTTGATCATTATTACTATTATCAAATATTGTTGTAAAGGGGGATTTTTCCTCTTTGGATGTGGTTCTTTGGTGAAAGAAATGAAGAAAATGGGCAAAAAACCCACAAAATCGCACTATCCTAAGTTTTTGGGCCTGGGCGTGGTCATGCTAATTGGTGCGTAGATTCGAGTAGCTGAGATATGTGCACCAAGATCTATGGTGCACAGCCCATATCAAACCCCCCCCCATTATTCTACCTTTAACAAAGGGGGGGTGTCCGATTTGGTGGTTTCCAAGTGTGCCCCCCCCGCTATCGTGGCGCCTCATCATGAACTCGGATTCTGCTTGCACTTTACCACTTACCATCTCGACCCCCCTTCAAGTAGAATGATTACTTCTTCCCTTTATCATGCATGCCTCCTATTTCCACCTGTCTCACACTCCATATCTCTCCTCTTCCTATCACATCTCCCCTTTCCTCATGTCTCTCCCTCACACTTGTTCCCCACTCACCGTTCCTCCTTCGTACCTCACCCTCCTATCTCCTGCCAGGTGTTCTACCATTCACCTCCATCTAGGGAGATGTTCCCCATCCCACTTAATAATTTGTCCTCTCTTCTTCCCCCACATAATCACCTTGTTCCACTTCACCTCTTACCTGACCCAGCGCAGTACGCACGGTTTCCGCTACTCGCACTTTCCCTGTCACCTTCCACCTGTCTCATCTATCCACATGGCCACTGAGCATATGCCATAGCCTATTGAGCCTGCACCAATCACTTCATCAGCCCCACCATATCCTCATCCACATCCCCCTATATGACTCTCCCATAGACAATCTAAGCAAGCTCAAAAAATGAAGAAGAGGCCACCACATCCTACAAATGCAGAGCTGACTTGGAACTCTCTGATCCCGAGGAAGTAGTTATTAAGACTGGTGATAGTGGTTGGACATCGTTTACACCATTAATGGAAAGTCTATAAAGGGACTGTCAGTTAGTCCACTTAGTCACAGGTCCATTCTGAAGCTCGATTACCCTTGTCAGAGTTCACGTCTGACCAGAAACTGCACGCACATTCTACTAGAAGGCATGTTGATGTAACACCTTCAATGCGATGACTCGAACTCACTATTGTGATTTTGGTTCTTAGTATATAGGAGTCATTTTCATACTTTTTTGGTGTCAATGGTAGAGCTACAGTCCCTATTATAATGTTTTAATGAGGCCTCTGGTTCTCTAGTTATGAACTGTTATTTGAGACTTCTTGTTTAATGGCATCCAACTTCTCCTTTCATTTATTTTCTTCTGAATCTGAAAGCATGGGCATGGATGATCCAGTCAAGTGTTGTGATTGTAGTATAGTGTAGGTTTGAATATATATAGCATTGCAACATTTTTTGGTTTCTTGAATTTTTCAGATCCAAGAGGATCTTGTATCTATGACTTTTCCTCCACAGGCTACTGGAAGATTGGATGTCAAGATCATACCTTCATACCTCTCTCGCATTTCTTCTTCCTACTCACCACTATACAAACTTACTGGCCTAAGTTAGATCAAGACCTCACTTATATATGCATTTCCATCCATTTTTCTGATTTAAAGTGATATAATATTGAGACTACATCCATTAGACCACCCTTTAAAATTATTCATCGTGACATAAAAAAATGATGGGCCTTGGGCTTACCTCTGCCGCAATCCAAAGGTGACTTCCAATGCTAACATATCTGGTGTTGTTGTCGGGGACGATGTTGAATATTTTCCCTGGGATTGAACTACAAAGCTCACTAGTTCTGAAGGTGCATCAAACCTGCGTACATCAAGATTGCAACTGTGCACCTAGTGACTTCACTTTGGTGACTCCATTGATGCATATCTATTGGTGACTCCATTGTTTTAGCTATGGCTTCCAGAGGCAGACACACGAGGTCTACTCCATAGCTACCCCTAGAAACACCTGAAGTTGACCCAGAGAAAATTATCAAAAAGGGAAAGGCTCCTCGAGAAGGAGCTTCTACTGCTGAACCAGGTAATTCTGATGATTTCCATGGTCCTTCTTTAGAAACTCCAATTTCTGCTTCGCATTCCCCTGTTATACTTCTTGTTGGAGTTATCTGAATTTTAAATTTTGGGAGTGTTCCTGTTGAGTTTTCCCCTCCTAGTCTTGGATTGGAGGAAGAAATACTTGTCACTCCTTTCTCCCCTGAAGTTGTACCATGGTCTATACCTAGGAACTCAGAATATTTTCCAACCTCGGGCTTTACCACCTCTCCTCTTGTTATTGTTGCTACTACAGAAGGGAAAACCTTTGTTCCCTCAAATCCTATGGATTTTTCTCCAAATCCTTTATTGTTTCCCTTTCCTCTCTGATGCTCGGTTCCAGTCTCCCAGATTCAAGCCCCATATCCTCCTAATTCTCCTCAAACTATCATCCCTATGGCAGGTGCTAATCCTCCTAGAAATAGAATGGACGCTATAGTAGCTGCCAGATATGCCCCTCTCATCTTACCTCAACCTATTAATTCCCTACCAACTAGTGGCTACCTTAAGAAGCTGCCTAAGTTCACTAGGGAGGGAGATGTTACCACAAAGGATAACCTTGAAACTTTCTATATCTATGATGATACGTATATCATAGTATATGCGGATGTGTGGATGAGGATTTTTGTCCACAGTATTGATGGAGAAGCTAGGAAGTGGTTCAGAGCCCTGACCCTTGGATCCATTGATGGGATTGAAGCTTTAGATGATATCTTCTTGAGATAGTGGGGAGATAAAAAAGACTCCATGTACTATATCACCAATTTTGGGTCTCTAAAGAGAAAGAGGGAGAGTATGTATTTGACTTAACCAAAAGATTCAACAAAATTTACAATAAGATCCATGTTGAGATAAAGCCTACAAAATCCTCTGCCAAGATTACCTATGCTAGTGCTTTTGACCTTGAATTTTTCCTATTGTTAAGAGATATAAGAGATACCTCCTTAGCTCATATGCAAGATGTAGCCTTGGAAGTAGAGTCTAACATATTTTCAGTTGACTGACTCAGGGATAACGCTGATAGAGAAAGAGGAAGGGGAAGAGTTGAAGCCTCAAACTCCAGTTCTTTTGCCCCCCCTCCTCAAATGGATGAAGTAACCAAGTTGCTAAAATCACATTTAGCCATAATAGAAAGGTTGGAATTAGAAGGGAAGAAGACATACATAAATCCTCAAAATATCGATAACAAAGGCAACTTAAGGAGGCCGAATAACAATTCTCTTTAGACTATGCACAGGGAGCCTCAGAACAAAGACAGGATGATTCAAAAATCCAATCCCCTCTCCAAAATAACCTTGTCATAGATAATTGTGGAGAGAAAGAGGACATAGACCCAAAAATCCACTGTCTTGAAGATTCATCCCCTTCTCCTCACTTAACTCAGTCAACATATGAGGAGTCTCTCATGGACATTCAATTGAATGAATTGAATAAAGGGGATAAGACTGGCGACAACCCAAATAGATACAACCTTAGGTCCAAGAATAAATGAGCAAATCCATATGTTCCTGAGAAGCCAACTAGGGTAGAGGAACTTGCAAATTATGTAGCAAGCAGCAACAAAGAGAGAAAATCTCATAATTCACCACCAGTAGCCAAAGTTCCTATTCCATAGGTAAAATAAATTTTGAAGCCCCCCTCCTATTTTAACTTTGAGCATGAAATTCAGAAGATTAGGATTCCAGTCCCCCTTTCAGAGCTGGTGAAGCACGAAAACTTTAATAATTCCTTGTCTAAGATATTGTTGACTAAAGCTATGCTTCTCCCCCTAGAGAGGCTCAGTTGGCCTACATTATTATTGATGAGACAGACCCCACCAATCATCCTATATTTTCCCTTGATGTTGATTTAGGATACATCTTATTGCAGCTTACTGATGCCCCCAAGCCTCCTCTTGAGATCTAAAGGTCCATTACTCTCTGTGAAGACTCCCCTCTAATTACCTCTATGTGGAAAATATTTTTTAATGGAGCCTCTTCTAGAGAAGGGGCTAGTTATGGAGTAGTCCTTGTTTCCCCTGCTCATGAAACTATATCTCTATCATACAAACTAGAGTTTGAAAGTACAAATAATGTGACAGAATATGAAGCTCTTGTTTTGGGTTTGAGGGTTGCAAAGGACATGGGAATTGAACAAGTATCATTGTTTGGAGATGTTGAGTTGGTTGTCCAGTAGATCAGAAGCACTTATCAGGTCAAATACCCTCAGCCCAGAAGTTACAGAAATGAAGCATGGGACCTCATTGATAGTTTTTTCTCATCTTTTAACATTTCATTTATTCCTAGAGAAGAGAATGTCATGGCCAATTCTCTGGCTGTTTCAGCTAGCAATTTCAAATTCCCTCTGCCACCTAAACTCAAGTATGATGTAGAAGTGAAATATAGACCCTCTATACCTGACGATGTCAAGCATTGGAAGGTGTTTGAGGATGATCTTGAAATCAAAATATTCCTAGAGATCGTTGAGGAGTTTTTCAGCATTACACATCGATCAAGATCCAAATTTTGACATAGATCCCCATGCTAATTTTTTTCTGAAAGAAATTGTTGATCATCACATTGTCCAATTACCCAACAAGCACATCCCAAAGGGACTAGTTCCTTTGGAAATATTATTTGATATAAATGATGTGGAAATAAAGGGTAAAATCTCAGGTGATAATGCTGATGTATCTGAGTGAAATATTGGCACAGAGAAGGATCCTAAGTTTGTCAAGTTATCAAGTAGTTTGTCAGGGGAGCAGAAAGACGAGTATGTTGAGCTATTAAAGGATTTTTCTAATGTGTTTTCATGGACCTATGAAGATATCAAAACTTATGACACCAACGTTATTGAGCATAAGATTCCATTGAAAGAGGAGGCCAAGCCATTTAGGCAGAAATTAAAACAAATAAATCCTATGCTGCTGCCTATCATGGAGAAAGAGGTAAAGAAGTTGTTGGATGCCCAGATCATTGTTCCCCTAAGATATTCTGAATGGGTGGCCAACCTAGTCTTGATGAGGGAAAAAATGGAGAAATCAGACTTTGCGATGATTTCATAATCCTGAATAGGAGCTCAAAGAAAGACAATTATCCCTTTCCTAAAATGGAACACATATTGTAGAGGGTAACTGGTGCATCCAGGATTTCCATGATTGATGGATTTTGTGGCTACAATGAAATCTTTGTCCTACCTAAGGATAGAGAAACACCACCTTCACCACTCCTTGGGGTACATTCATGTATGCCAAAATTCCCTTCGAGTTGATGAACGCATGAGAAACCTTTCAGTGAGCCATGGACATCGCCTTCATTGGAGAGAAAGATAAATTTGTAGTCATCTATCTAGATAACATCATAGTCTTCTCCAGATCTGATAAAGAACATTGTTGTCATTTGAGAAAGGTCTTCTTAAAATGCAGAAGGTTTGGTCTCTCCCTAAATCCCAAGAAATCATTGTTTTCCATGAAGGAAGGGAAATTATTGGGACACATAGTATCAAATGATGGGGTCAGAATTGATCCAAGTAGGGTAGAATCTATTCAAACCTTGTCACTCCCTAGATCCAAGAAGAAATTTCAATCTTTCCTGTGCAAAATTAATTTTTTAAGAAGGTTTGTTTCAAATTTTGTTGAGTTGGTGAAGCATATCACATCCATGCTTAGGAAGGGGAATGAAGTAAAGTGGGCTGATGAGCCCAGAGAATCCTTTGACCAAATTAAAAGGGCATTGGCTAAAGCACCTGTGTTGATGAGTCCCAATTATTCCAAGAATTTTCTATTTTTTTCCTTTGCTTCTTGAGATACAGTGCCAATTGTTTTGTTGCAGAAAAATATTGAAGGCCTGGAACAACCTATTTAATTTTTCAGCAAGGCATTAAGAGATGTAGAAATAGGATATGACATCATGGAGAAGCAAGCCTATGCCTTGGTGAAATCTCTCAAATATTTCAGAGTCTATGTTCTGCACTCAAATATTATTGCCTATGTCCCTTCAGCCTCTGTGAAGGACATTCTTATTCAGCCAGACATAGATGGGAGAAGGAGCAAATGGATTGCTAAAATCCTTGAGTTCTCCCTGTAAATAAAACCCACCAAATTAGTTAAAGGACAAGGTTTAGACAAGTTGTTGGATGAATCTAATTTTAAAGCTCTGGGGGTTAACTTCATCAGCACTTTCTCAAAAAATCAGCAAGCTGAGTTGTCTGACAAAAATCCACAGGATCACCTTCCACTGACAAGATGTATCAGGTACAAAGACATTGTATACTTTCTGAAAGAGATGTGACCTCTAGATGGAATGGGGAAGATAAAATCAAGAGATTTAAAGCTCAAAGAAATCAAGTATTGGCTTATTAACCATGTCTTGTATTGGAAAGACCCTCTCAGAGTTCTTCTGAGATGTGTAGACCCACAAGAGGCTCAGAAAATTATGTTTGAATTCCATGACAGCCTATGTGGAGGAAATCACTTCTCGAGGAGCATGGCCTATAAAATTCTCAAGGCTGGGTATTTCTGGCCTACTCTATTCACCGATTTCTGTACAAAATTCAAATCTTGTATCAAATGTCAGAAATTCTGAGTAAAGCAACAGCTGAAGTCTCTTCCATTAAATCTGGTGGTGGCTTCAGGGCCCTTTCAGTAGTGGGGCCTAGAATTCATTGGGGAAATTCATCCTACATCCAGTGGTCAACACAGGTGGATCTTAACTGCAACATACTATTTCACCAAGTGGATAGAAGCTATCCCCACAAGGAACGCTTCTCACAAATTCATCAATGGTTTTCTTGAAGATATTATGGAAAGGTTTGGCTGTCCGAACAAAATCATAATTGATAACATTGCATCCTTCAAGGACAAACCATTGATTAAGTTCTGTGAGCAGTTCAAAATTTCATTAATACACTCAACCCCTTACTATCCACAAGGGAATGGACCGACAAAGTCCTCTAACAAAAGCCTGATCAAAATCATCAAAAGATTATTAGAGGATAATAAGAAGGCATGGGATTCAAAGCTCAAATTCACTTTGTAGGCTGACAGGGTGACCACAAAGAGGTCTCTATGGGTCTCTCCTTTTCATCTTGTGTATGGATTTGAAGGCATTTTCCCTTCTCAGCTCACCTTACCTGTGGAAAAATTCTTCCAAGACTGCCAAGAAGATCCTAATGATATGATCAGAAGGATACATAAGCTGGTAGAAGTGCAGTAGACCATAGAATAGATGATAGATAGAGCACATGACCGTCAATGGAGAATCAAGTAGTCCTTTGACAGGAATAACAGTTAAGAGGATTTCTAGCTGGGAGATCATATACTCAAATGGGATGCGCTAAAGCAAGACAAAGGAAAGCACAACAAGTTTGAAGCCCCGTGGATTGGGCCCTTCAAAATCTCTGAGCTATATCCAAATAATACATACAAATTATAGAATTTAGAGGGCGATCAAGTTTTTGGTGGCCCTGTAAATGGGCATTTTCTCAAGAAGTTATTTATTTAAGCCATGAATGGCTCCCATATATTTGTAAATATTGTTTTTATTTTCTTTCCAGTTTCTTAGGTGACTCCATAACCCAACAGTAAAGTACTGGAGCCGCAGAAGAGTTCTTGGCATCTCACAGGGAGCATGCCATTCCCCATGGAGCCTAATGTTATAACATATTATTGTAAAGTGGGAGTTTTCCTCTTTGGATGTGGTTCGTTGGTGAAAGAAATGAAGAAAAGGGGGAAAAACCCACAAAATAGCCTTATCCTAAGCTTTTGGGCTTGGGTGCGGTCGTGCTAATTAGCGCATAGATTTGAGAGACTAAGATCTGTGCGCATAGATCTATGGCACACAACCAATATCGGACCCCCCCCCACCATTCTACCTTTAATGAGGGGGGCGGTCCGATTTGGTGGTTTCCAAGTGTGGGACCCCCGCTATTGTGGAACCTCCTCATGAACTCAGAGAACCCCTGTGATTTATTGCTTACCATCTCCCCCCCCTCTGAGTAGACCACTTGACACTTCCCATTATTGCGCCTACCTCCTCCCACCACCTGTCTCCCATTCCATATCTCTTCTCTTCTATTACATCTCCCCTTTCCTCTTGTCGCTCCCTCACACATGTCCTCCACTCACCATTCCTCCTTCGTAACTCACCCTCCTATCTCCTACCAGGTGTTATACCATTCACCTCCATCTAGGAATATGGTCCCCATCCCGCATACTACCATGGCCTCTCTTTCTCCCCCACATAATCACCCTGTACCACTTCACCTCTGACCTGACCCAATGCAGTATGCACGTTTTCCACCACTCGCACTTTCCCTGTCACCTTCCACCTCGCTTGTCTATCCACCTGCCACTAAGCATATGCCATAGCCTGTCGAGCCGACACCAATCACTTCATCAACCCTGCCAAATCCTCATCCATGTCCACTTGTATGAATCTCCCGTAGACAATCCGGGAAAGCTCAAATAATGAAGAAGAGGTTGCCATGTCCTACAAATGAAGAGATGACTTGGAACTCTCTGATCCCAAGGAAGCAGTTATTAAAACCAAGGATGGTAGTTGGACATCATTTCCACCATTAATGGAAAGTCTGGAAAGGGACTATCGGTTAGTCCACTCAGCTACAGGCCCATTCTAAAGCTTGATTGCACTTGGTAGAGTTCACGTCTGACCAAAAAATGCATGCACAGTCTGCGGGGAGGCATGCAGATGTAATGCCTTCAATGCGATGACTCGGACTCGCTACTGCGATTTTGGTTCTTAGTATATAGGAGTCATTTCCATAATTTATTAGTGTCTATGGTAGAGCGCTGCTCCCTATTGTAATGTTTTAACGAGGCCTCTGGTTCTCTGGTTATGAATTGTTATTTGAGACTTCTTGTTTAATGGCAGCCAACTTCTCCTTTTATTTATTTTCTTTTGACTCTGAAATTTCAAGCATGGATGATCCAGTCGGGTTTTATGATTGTAGTATAGTGTAGGTTTGACTATATATATCATTACAATTTTTTTTGGGTTCTTGAAGTTTTTAGATCCAAGAGGATCTTGTATCAGAGACTTTCCCTCCACAGGCTGCTGGAAGACCAGATGTCCAGAGCATACCTTCATACCTCTCTCCAGTTTCTTCGGCCTACTCACCACTATACAAAATTACTGGCCTAAGTTAGATCAATACCTCACTTATCTATGCATTTCCATCCATTTTTCTGAGTTAAAGTGATATAATCTTGAGACTGCATCCTATAGACCACCCTTTAAAATTATTCATTGTGACATAAAAAACCGATGGGCCTTGGGCTTACCTCTGCCACAATCTAGAGTTGAATTCCAATGCTAACACTTCCCCCCTTATGAATCAATGGTATCCATTGCATCAAGTTCCCAAGGAATATTTATTTAAATTTGAACCTTGGTGAGTTGCTTTCCTTGATGAATAAGTTACCGTGTTGAGCTTGTTGAAAGTTGTTATGAACCTGTTGTTGGAGGGGTTATGTTTGGGACCTAACCCCTCATGTAGGTAGAATACAATATTTTCCATGTAAGAAAATCCAATATTAAAAATGCCTAGTAATAAGGAAGAATAAGTCAAATGTAATAATACCTAATAGAATCATTCGCTTCTAAAAGATACTCCTCTAGATTGTTTGTATGCTAGATAGATTTAGTATAAATAGGAGTCAAAGGCGTGAGAAGTATTTGTATTGAGAATTATTGTAATAGAGTGGTGCTCTGCTAGAGTTTTCCCCATCGAAGAGGAAAGTGAACATTGATTCCTATCGATAAAGGTATTATTTTGGTGTTGTGGTTTCATATATTGTGTTTTTTCGTTGTTATTCTCTGCAATATTTTTTTTTTTGGCTATTATAATATATCTGGTACTTTACAAGTGGTATCAAAGAAATGTTTTTGGCAGAAATTTGTGGGTTATTTTTTTTCCAGGGTAGATACATATTTTGACGTCTTAAAGATATAGAGATCTGTTGTTCAGTGCATAAATCTATGGTTGGGGAAGCATACAAGAAATAACTACAAGTGGTACTTAAGTGCACATTGTTAGCCACCCTTGTAACTCTTGTTGGTACCCCTTCGAGTGGTAGTGCATTAGACAAAAATTGTATATGGATCAACCTAGATATACTAAATCCCTCCATAGATAAACCAATCGGTCACCTGACTTCTATAGTTCCACCGAGAAAAAAACTCAGGAATATACTCTCTAGTACCTGGGTAGTCGGGTAATACAACTAAGGGCATGGTCTAACATCTTTAGTTGGGACCTTGAGATATTGGGTTAAGTACTACTGTTGGACCCTGCACATATATCAAAGAGATATAGAACAAGGAAAAACCTTGTCTATAGACCCCAAAAACCCTAACCGTTGGGATGAAAATAAAGTAGAAACAACACAAACAAGATCTGTTGTCGTGCAACCTTGCCTCCTACATTCGGGTTGCAAAATTCCTACATATTTCTTCTTGTTAAGATTTTTTCCATTTCATCAATGGAGTATTATTCATATAGGAGTATAACTCCTCAGGAGTAAGAAAAAATGGATCCTTCATGCACCATTATTTGATACCTATCCCATTTGATTCCTCTCTTTTCCCTTATCACAGTCATATCTATAATTTTTCAACAATTTTGTTTTTTGTGGACTCGACACCTTCCAAAAACCCATATTTGGAACCTATCCTATTGAGTTCCTCTATTTGAAATAATATTACTGGTACCATTCACCAATATCCCCTTTCTATGCAGTCCCAATTTCCCCCTATCCCATCCCCATGGCCCACATGTGTAGTCAATATTGGGAACAACATCTCATTACCTTGGAAAAAGCTAATGAACAAACTTAGATTGATATTTTTTCCATTACTTAGAGTATTGGTAACCTCAAATATTGGATTTCTATGCTCAAATCACTTCCCACATCCATCACTTAATTGACTACCATGTGTCAACAATGACAGGACATAGTGAACAATTTGACCGCCTTCTTTAATCCCACCCCAAATCCCTTCTCTTCTTCCACACCTTATAACTCTAAAGGTCATGAATCCTACCAGTCCACCTCTTTTCCTTCCAAATACTTTCAGTAGGACCTACGTCCCCCTCACATGGAGGTGACCAAATTTTATGGCTCGGATCCCACAGGATGAGTCACTCAAATGGAACACTATTTATCTTTCTACAAAATTACTAAGGAGTTGGCCAAACTTGGCTATGGTGTTCTACATCTAGATATGGAATGTTGGAAATGGTGGCCACGGAGAAAAAAATCCTTCCAAGGGTATGTTGCTTGGACAAAATTTGTTGCAGAGATTTATGAAGGTTTTGACATTGACACACACCATTTAGGTCGTTTGACCAAGTTGAAACAATCTGACACAATGGAAGACTTTATAGCTACATTTAAGCTCTTGGATTTCCGCATGAAGGGCATGTTTGGTGCTTTTTTTATGGGAATGCTTTATTAGTGGCCTCAAGGATGAGATTTTCCCCCATGCCCTCATGGATCTCACTTAGAGTTGGGTGGATGCTACTAAACGAGATAAGGAATCACAACAGGTTGTCTCTTCTCAAACTAGAAAACCATCCTTTCTTCCCCGCCCTAAACCCACCACTCCATCCACTCCTTCCACTCCATCGAAGATATATAAATTGACTTGATAAGAACTGGCTGAACGCCAAATCAAGGGCCTTTTTTATAATTTTGATGACAAATACTTTTCGGGGAAAAAGTGTAAGGAACACAATATTTTCATGGAAATATCTAAGGATGTTTTGGAAGAAGTGGTCAAGTCCCTCCCCCCCCCTCTGGTTGAGTTACTAGAGCCAAATGATATTAAACTTCCCTTAGACCCACCAAAAGTTGAACCAATAATTTCACTAAATTTCTCATTGGATTCTCTACTCCCCAAAACCTCAAGCTAATTGGTTACATTAAGCATTGGAAGGTCATCATCCTCTTTGACAATGGAAAAACCCATAATTTTATTTTTTGTTTCATTTCCCAAGAAACTAATTTCTATATTTTTGCAGTCAACAACTTTCAAATCATGATTTCCATTGGAGGTTCCATGAAATGTGGGGGCATTGTGAAAATGTGTGTCTCCAAATTGGTCAGTACCACATGAAATATCATATGTTTTCTATCGGTATGGGTGGTTGTGAAATTGTGTTGAGTGCAGAATGGCTATAGACTCTTGGTCTCCTCCTCATGCATTTTAAGGAATTAACCATGCAATCATCCAAGAGGGACAATAGCATAAGTTCCAAGGAATCACCATCGACTACCCTGAAGTAACCAGTGCCCATAGCATGTAAAATATCCTTAAGAAATGTCATTCTGACATTATTGCACAACTCCATTCCATTCATGTCGTTGAGACACCATTTTTCCATCCTGACCTCCAAGCCATCATCTCCAAACACCAAGTTTTTTTTTATGCTCCGCATGTACTTCCCCCTTCCTGTGGTGTTCATGATCATTTCATTCCCATAGTACCCAGTATCCTTCCTCCCAATGTTCACCCTTATCATCATCCTTTGCACAAAAAAATGAAATTGAGAAATGTTTTTCACAAATTTCTCACCGCGGGTGTTATCCATCCTAGTAATATCCTTGAATCTTCTCTTATGGTCATGGTACTTAGGAAATAAAGCTCTTGGTGCATGCGTTCTCACTTTTGTTCCCTCAAAAAACTCACCATCAAAGAAAAAATTCACATCTCTGTCATTGATGATATCTTAGATGAATTAAGCATTGCCCAACTCTTTACTAAACTTGATCTTCATTCTGGCTACCACCAGATGCATATTAAAGAGGAAAGCATTCCCAATACTACTTTTCAAACTCATGAGGGCCACTATGAGTTATTGGTCATTCCCTTTCCCTTATTTAATTCTCCCTCCACTTTCTAGAGCCTCATGAATCATGTCTTTCATCCTTTCTCCGTAGTTTTTTATTAGTTTTATTTGATGATATTCTCATCTATAGAAAACCATGGACAACCCATCTTGCCCATGTATGTCAATTTATTCATCTACTCTCTCAGAACCAAATTTTCCTCAAACAATATAAATGTTCTTTTGGTGCCTCAGAAGTGGAGTACTTGGGTCATATTGTTGGCAAGGATGGTGTCAGGATGGATCCTAAGAAAATAGAAGCTATGAAGGATTGGACTTGTCCCAAGAATCTCTACAGATTGTGTGGGTTTCTCATTTTAACGAGATATTATCGCAAGTTTTTTAAGAATTATGGAAAAATTGTGGTGCCTCTCATTGCTCTCCTTAAAAAGAATGCTTTCATTTGGAATCTAATCATTGATCACTTCTTACAAGCCTTGAAAGAGCCTATGTGCACTACTCTTGTCCTGACCCTTCCTGACTTCAAAAATACCTTTCTTCTGGAATGTGATTCTTTAGGGAAAGGAATTGGCATCGTCCTTATGTAATATGGACAACCTTTGGCCTTCAATAGAAAACAATTGTCGGAGCTCCATTTAATACAATCAATCTATGAAAATGAAATGATGGCCATTATGCATGTTGTGGATATTTGGCACCCTTTTCTATTGGGGAAATTCTTCCAAATTAATACAGATCATCAGAGCCTCAAGTATTTTATGGTGGAACAAATTTCATCCCCAAAGCAACAAAAATGGGTGACCAAGATATTTGGATATGATTATGAGATCATTTACAAGAAAGGAAAATACAATGTGGTTGCAGATGTTATTTCAAGGAAATATGAAGATGAAGGGTCCCTCTTCTCTCTATCCTACATTGTACCAAATTGGCTCCAAGTTGTTCATCAAGAATGGATGCAAGATCCCAAATTCTGGCATCTTATCCAAAAATTGCAAGACAGTTCTCTAGTTTATCCAGAGTAGTCTTGACACAATGAATATATTCTCTACAAAGGCCATATGTATTTAAGAAAATAGTCACAAGTTAAATCCATGTTGCTTTTCAAGCTTCATGCTAAACCCATAGTTGGGCATTCTGGGTTTACCAAAACCTATGATAGGGTCAAACGTTCTCATTTTTTGGGATGGTATGAAGCAAGAAGTCCACACCTTTTTGGTGGAATGTGATTTTTTCAATGCAACAAGCGAGAAATAGTCAGAGCATCAGGGACACTACAAACACTTCCAATTTCACCTTTTATTTGGAGGGATATTTCTATGGATTTCATTGTTGGCTTACCTAAATCAAGCAATAAATCGATCATCATGGTGGTCATTGATCATCCTTATAAATATGCTCATTTCTATTCTCTTCAACACCCATCACTGCATCCACTATGGCTCAATGTTTCATGGATCATATCTTCAATCTTCATGGCATGCCTCATTTCATTGTCTATGACCGAGGTCCCACTTTCACTAGCAATTTTTAGAAAGAATTGTCTAGGCTATAGGGAAACCAATTGCATCTTATCACAACCATGCTCAAACTTATGGTCTAACTAAAGTTGTCAACAAGTGTTTGGAAACATATTTGAGATTTTTTTCATATGAGAGGAAAACTCAGTGGGCTCAATAGAAGAGAATATCTCGCATCTGTGAAAATATAATGAAGGCTCGACTAGCTAATGATACTAGGTCCCTAGACTCTGAAAGAAAGTTCATAGGTCAACATTATACAGGCTCAGTTTAGCTACAGAAGTTTTGGTATGGTTATTAGTTTGTTTTTATTCCTAGATTTTCTTATGATGTTGTGAATGCTTGAGGCATTATTGGTATGGTTGGTCTTGTACTCGGATATGGTATACGCTGGTTAGTTGGCTGAATGAGAAACACTCTTATCTATGGTACAACATTGATATGGTTATTATAGATCACATCCTTGAGTTGATTGTATATGGTTGATGGATATCCATGTTGTATGGTGATGTATGCATGAGGGGAATGCATAGGATATTTAAAATACTTCATTGATGACATGGTACAAATATACATTTGGTTGATGATATGGTATATGGAACAATTTTTACATGGTTGATGTTCTAGTTCATGATTCACTATTCATTTTTTATGTATCTTTTGGGTCATGGTTGGTGCATGAGATAACATGTATAAACTTGATGAATTGTACAGTATAGACATAGTTGGTTGATAAGAAGATACAGGTTGATGTGACAGTGACAGAGACAATGACAAAGATAGAGTGACAGTGATAGAGAAACTGATAGAGACAAAGGGATAGTGATAGAGACAGAGTTGCAGTGGCAGTGATAGTGATAGTGGCATAGTTTCTGATAGCGATAGTTAGTATACATTTATATTACAGGGCGATTGGACGAGGAAAGGAAAGGTAGTTGTAGCCACCTTCCAGTTGTATCCGAAGAACTTAGGGGGTTGTATCTTCCTTCTGTTTGAGCCAGAGAATTAGGGAGTTTTATCTTCCTTCAGGTTGGATCCTAAGAATACGGGGTTGGAGCCTCCTTCCAATTGTAGTTGGAGAATCAAAAGTTGATGCTTCCACTTAATGTTTTCTTTTGATAAATATATAAGAAAATCATTATGTTGTTTTTTCCCATTTGGGTTTCCACGTAAATATTGGTGTATTTTTTTATTGATGCGGTGTTGATGTAATTTTTCTTATGTTGACATGCTTATTATATATATGATTGGATGCATTCATAGGTGATACATTGATATTGTGGTTAAAATTGTTATAATTGCTCATTACTGATTAACCCCACCCCTTATTAATCCAACATTTGGAATCATATAAGGTCCTTCAAGAAGAAGTCTAACCACTGGAAGGAGATCATGGATTATGCTAGAATTGGGGTGTCATGGTTTGATGGCAAGAACTATGCATTTTGGAGAAAAATAATGAAAACATATATACAGGCACAAGGATTTGATGTTTGGTGAGTAGTAGTAAATGGATAAAAAGAACCAACCACTCCCCCGATAGATAAGGATGGAAAGAAACTTGAATAGAATGATTCTATAGCCATAAATTCCATCTTGGATGGGTTGACTAAATTAGTATACAACAAGGTTGTGAACTGTGAATCCGCAAAACAAATCTGGGACAAAATGAAGAAAATCTACGAAGGAGATGAAAATTTTTAAGTATCCAAACTTCAAACATTCAGAGTCAAGTTAGAACAATTAAAAATGGAGGAAGATGAAAGCATTGCCTCATAATTTCTATGATTTGATGAGAAAGTCAATTCCATCAAGGGTCCGGGAGAAGAAATGAAGGAAACAATCATTGTTCAAAAGGTATTAAGGTCTTTACCTATGAGATATGATCTGGCTATTTCATCCATGGAAGAAAGAACATATCTAGACACCTTGATCATGGATGAGTTGCATGGGATACTCACAATTTATAAAATGAGGACATAGTAGGAAATTCAAGTAACGAAGGAAGTAGCATTCAAGGAATCTAGGAAGACAAAGAATAAAAACAAACAGAAGGAAAATTTATACTATAGATGCAGTGATGACTGAGAGGAAGATGAAGAAATAGCTAACTTCGTTAGAAGATTGAAAAAGGGAACCAAAAAATACAAAGGTAAGATTCCATTGATTTGTTTTAATAGTGATGGTGTTGGTCATTTTTCTAATAAATGTCCTTATAAGAAAAAGAAAACAAATGAAGAAGAAGATGACCCTAAAAAGAAAATTCAAAAGGGTAGAAGAAACAAAAAGAAGTTTTTCAAGAAAATCCTTTGCACCAAGGAAGACATTTCTTCATCAGATGAAGATGAGGTTGGCGATAATGATACAAAATAGGTATTATTCATGGAAATAGAAGACTGACGATGAAGGATCTTAAGAAGAATATGAAGAGGATGAAGTTGATTACAGAGAAGAACTATTAAGTTCCGTAGAAGTAATAAAAAGGGAAAAGAAGAAAAACAAGTCACTAAAGGAAGAACTAAAGAACAAACAAAATTCTCAGAATTCCAACTCTGAAGAATTAGAGAAAATGATTACGAAGTTGAAAGTCCAAGTAGAACAAGACAAGAGAATAAAATAAAAAATCAGAGAGAAGTTAGAAGAAAGAGACATAACCATTGAAATCTTGGAGGCAGAGGTATTCACTCTAAAGAAAGATCTCCAGAAGTGTTAATGTTTTATGCCATTATTATAGTTCTTTGCATTTCATAAGATAAGAGCATAATAAGAACAAGATCAATGAGAAATACACACCCACAATAGACACATCATTTATCCTGGGAAACCCTCTAGGGGAAGAAAACCCAGCAAAACTTCCTTATCATAAATAGCTTATCAAAAGTTCAAGAGATAACTCAACCAATACAGAAAATCCTCCTCCAAGAGATGCACCACCCTTCTTCTCCTCTCACCAAATTGAATTAGAAACTTTCCTCATAAGAGAATGAGCAAGTGAAGTGTCTGTTAGAAGTGAGGCGCTAGCCTCTTATTTATATCAACCTGGCATGTGTGAAGAGTCACCATCTGGCAGGGACGACCTCTCACACTGGGTGGGTAAATCCACCTTTAATTAAATCTGGACCTTTCATTATAACTGCTAGGGTCGACTTCTTATTCTGCACATTATAATTTTCCGATGACCAATCCACAAAAGGGGATTTGGTCCTTATACAATTACCGACTTGATTAATCCTCAATGGGGATTAATCTAATAATAAAAATAATAATAATGACA
>JZKD02S0181486.1:106933-125579 GCA_000966675.3 Picea glauca | reverse complement strand
TACCGACTTGATTAATCCTCAATGGGGATTAATCTAATAATAAAAATAATAATAATGACATGATTAATCCACAATGGGGATTTAATCCAATAACAAAATAATCAGAATGCTCTTCACAGTTACATTATTTCAACAAGAATAAGGATATGTAGCAAAACAACACTAAGCTATTGGATAATGTCATTAACAGTCAAACAACTTACTATGATAGATCTTGATTGGGATACAATTAGAAGTAGATAGAGAAAGGCTCAATCTCCAAAATGACATAGCAAGAATAATATCCAAGAAGTTATGAAGAAGCTACCATAGGTACCTCGAAGGAAGAATACAATAAAACTCAAGGGGAATATTACAAAGACATTGCACCACCTAGAACATTAAGAAGTCAATGTCACTAAAAACCAACTATAGAAAGACCCCAAGAAGAAGAAGGATTCAGAAGAGATGCACCATTTAGAAGATCTTCCACTCTCGGGTATCAAACTATTTTTATTGGTTCATTTTATTCATGTTATAATTTTGAGCACAAAGCTATAAATTGTAGAGCCAATACCAATAACAAAAGCAATAGTGATGGTTATACAAGAAATAGTTATCAAGGAAGATATCATGAAGCACAAAGTAGAAGATACAATAGATTTGGATCAATAAGTGATGAGGTATAATGTTACAAGTGCAACAACTTTGGACATATATCTAGAAATTGTAGACTCAATGTTCCTCTAAAGGAACCAAAGAAGAATATCAACAGTCATAAGTAGGAACCATAAAGAATATGGATAAGAAATCAAGACCAATTCAACACTGAAGAATGAAATATTTATTTGCAAACTCAACACAAGAAATATGGATGGTATGTTGATAGTGGATGCTCCAAGCATATGACTAGTGATAAAGACATGTTTCTGACATTGAAGAAGGAAAGAGATGGATAAATTTCATTTGAAAATGAAAACTCATCCAGGACTATTGGAAGGGTATAGTCAAGCTCAGAAGTAAGGATGCCAAGGCAAAAAATGTTTTACTAGTTGAAGACATGAAACACAATCTGTTAAGTGTAAGTCAAATGTGTGATCAAGGACACAAACTTGTGTTTTATTCAAAGAAGTGTGAGATAAGGAAAGCATAATCAGGAAATTTTGTAGCTACAAATTTAAGAATTCCAAGAAACATATTTGTTCTAAATGAGATAGGACAGGATATATGTTGTTTAGGAAAGGATAATGAAAGTTGGCTCTAGAACAGAAGAATGGGTCACATAAATTTTGATAATATTATCAAAGTCAACAGAAAGGAAGCATTAAGAGAAATAAAAGAGATATTGAAGCCAATGAACATTATATGAAGTCATTGTCTACAAGGAAAACAGACCAAGAAAAAGTTCAAGTCAAAGGAGTACTCCACAACAAAGTTGCTTGAAATTATGCATACTGATGTAGTTGGAATGATTAGAACAAAAGGATTGAAAGGTGAGAAGTAATTTATGCTACTGGTTGATGATTATACAAAAATGATTGCATTCTTTTTTCTCAGGAAGAAGTCAGAAGCATTTGAAAACTTCAAGGTATACAAGGAAATGGTTGAAACTGAAACATATTTGCAAATCAAGTGTTTAAGATCATATAACGGAGGAGAATTTAAATCAAAGGAGTTTATGTACCTTTTTAGTGATCATGTCATAAAAAGGAATTTCTCAATAGACAGGGCACCTCAACAAAATGGAATTGTCAAAACAAAGAACATGACAATACACGAAATGGCTAGAACCATGTTGTTGGATTCAAAATTAACATATGTCTTTTGGTTTCAAGAAGTACACTTCACAGATCACATTCATAACTGAGGAATTCTTGGAAGAAACACTGATAAGACTCACTATTAACTATGGAAAGGAATACCAATGAATGTGAAGCACTTCATATTTTTTGGAAGCAAATGTTACATCAAAAGAGAAGATGACAGAATGGGAAAGTTTGACTCTCAAGTTGACAAAGGAATACTGGTTTGATACTTGGGAAAAAGGAAAGCATACAAATTATTTAACCTAAGGCTCGATAAAATATTGGAAAGCATCAATGTGACAATTGATGAGTCTAATGGGGGAAATAAGAAGGAAGGAATCAAAGAAACATAAGAACAGTTCCATGAAGAAGAAGAATTGAAGGAGGAGGAAGCATAATAATAAGATGAACAAGAACAGTCAGAAGTAGAGAAAGAATATGAACAATATGAACTTAAATAACCTCCAAAGACACTTAGAATACGAGTGCTAAATAATCATCCATCGAATCATATGATTGGAAATAAAGATGTAGGGGTTGAAACTAGAAGAATAATATGTTCACCAAAACAAAAAACATATAACACTTCTATCTACTATCGAGCTAAGCAGTTTTGAAGAAGCCAACAAGGATGAATACTGGGTCAAGGCTATGGATGAAGATTTAGATCATATTGAAAAGAATGACACATGGGAATTAGTTACAATGCCAAATAATAAGAATGTCATCGGAACAAAGTGGGTATTCAAAAACAAGTTGAATGAGGATGGACATGTTACCATGAAGAAAGAAAGACTAGTATGCAAAGGATACTCTCAAGTTGAGGGTATATATTTTGAGAAGATGTTTTCTATGATTACCAAAATGGAAGAAATAAGACTAATTATAGCCTACTCTTGTTTTAAAAACATAAAAGTGTATTAGATGGACATGAAATCATCATTTTTGAATGAAGATATAGAAGAATACTTCTACATTAAGAAGCCAGAAGGATTTCAGTTATGAAAAAAATAAATTTATGTTTGCATATTGAAGAAGGATTTATGTTTCAAACAAGCCCCCAGAGCATGGTATTTGAGACTAGACCAATATTTACAACAAGGGTTCATGAAAGGAAATGTAGACAAAAATATCTTCATAAATATGGATCACGACAATATATTGATTATTGAAGTCTATGTAGATGACAGTATCTACGGAAGTGATGATGATAGGATGAGTAAAAAAAATTCCAAAGACATGCAACAAGAGTTTGATATGTCCTTTCTTTGTGAGTTAACCTTATTTTTAGGATTACAAATATGTCAGAGAAACAAATGTATCTTCATCTCTTAGGAAAAGTATATTAGAGAAATGTTGAAGAAGTTTGGAATGAAATATTGTAAACCAGTAGGTACTCCTGTGTAAAAAAAATTCAAGTTAAGTAAGGATGATGATTCCAAGGAAGAATATTAGAGACAATACAGATTGATGATTGGTATCTCACTTTACGTGACAGCTTCTAGATCAGATGTTATGCAAGCAGTTCAACAGGTTGCAAGGTTTCAGGTAATACCAAAGGAATATTTTTTTTTGACAGTAAAGGAGATATTCATATATCTCAATGGTACAAAAGAGTCTAGTTTATGGTATCAAAAAGGGAAGGATATATCTCTTGTCAATTCCTACACAGATGCAGATTGGGAAGGTTGCATTGGTGATAGGGGAAGCACAAGTGGAAAATATTTCTACTTGGGTGAGTGTTTGGTATCATGGTTAAGAAAGAAATAATCATTAGTATCTTTGTCAACAAAAGAGGAAGAATACATTTCAACAACGACATGTTGTACTCAGGTTCTTTAGATGAAGCAGACTTTGTAGGATATGCAAGTAATGTATGATGAACCCATTTCAATACTTTGTGACAACACCAGCGCCATCAATATTTCAAAGAATCTAGTGATGCACTCTAAGACAAATCATATTCCGACCAAGTATCACTTCATACAGGAACAAGCTGCAGAGAAGAAAATCAATCTAGAGTATGAAGGGACAAAGGAGTTGTGGATATCTTCACCAAACCGCTTGCAAGGGAACCTTTTGAGTATATGTGACATAAACTTGGAGTAATTTATACCACACAGTGATCCAATAATAATCACGCTTAACTATATAGGGAGAGAGAGATAGAAGTATAGAATAAGTTCATGTCACAAGACTTATGAATTATTTTCATATATACATCAAATAATTACACGAGGAAGCACCATGAAGAGAAACATTTGTATAGTTAGAAGTGGCTTGTAGATAGGGGGAGAAGATCTGAATGAGGAACACCCTTTTCCCTTGATTTCAAATGGGGAGATATAAATAGTAAGGAATGGAGAGATAGAGGCATACAGTCATGGGGATTAATGGTCATAGGGGGATCATGAGCATACGGATTTCCATGCTTAAGTGTTTCCATCAAGCCAAAGGGGGAGATTGTTGGACAATTGGTTGTCATTTATTTCAACTAGTGTGATGGGTTTACTTGGAGATTTATCCAAAGTGGCCCCCTTATGACATATCTCTAATCATGTTCCTCACAGGAAGACACTTTGAAGAAATCTACAAGAAACCATTAATCATGGTTAAGGATCCCATATTGGAATGAGGAATTAAGTCATAAAGGATGGAGTAAATGAAGGTAACTCACTTATGGATGGCCAATACACTTTGTACCATTTCCGATGATATTTGGAATTCCACGTAGTTCCTAACGGTTAGGGAGATATGGCCTTGTAAATTTGGAAGCCCCAAAGAGTGGACAAGAAATCCCTCGTTTGTTATAATTCTTTGTTAAAGGGGTAAAGTTGTTGTAAGAACAAAATCCTAGTATCCCTAATTTAAGGAGATTAATTACCTAGCACAAGTATATGAGCACCTCAATGATTCATTCACAAGTATACTTACACACTCATTCATTGATTATCTATCTTGTGAACTAGTGATCATTTGCTAAGGTTGTGGCGAAATGTTTTTGAGGTAGCTAAGGAAGGTCGAAGGAGAAAGTCTCAGGGTTTCTGCAAACCTTAGTTTCTTAGGTATCCATGGGTTGCAGGTCAGAAGGGTGCACATGTACGTAGGTTGTAGTGAAGGAAAACATGGATATATGTGGGATGTAGAAGAGAAGGTCATGTATCTGTTAAAATATAATGAAGGTTTGAATAGATGTTAGTACCAGGTCCCTAGATTCTGAAATCAAGTTAACAGGTTAGTATTCTATAGGTTCATGTCAACTATAGAAGTTCCAGTATAATTATTGGTTTGATTTTATGCCTAGATTTTCTTATAATGTTGTGAATGCTTGAGGCATTCTTGGTATGGCTGGTATTTTAGTTGGATATTGTATATGTTGGTTAGTTGGATGTGTGAGAAACACTCTTATGTATGGTACACCATTAATATGGTTCTTTTAGATCACATCCTTGAGTTGATTGTATATGGTTGAGGGATATCCATGTTGTATGGTGATGTATGCATGAGGGGCATGCATAGGCTCTTTGAAATACTTCATTGATGATCTAATATAGATATACATATGGTTGATGATATGGTATGTGGAACAGGTTGTACATGATTGATCTTCTAGTTCATGATTCACTATTCATTGTTGATGTATCTTTTGGTTCATGATCGATGCATGATAAAGTATGTATATTGGTATACACTTGATGCATGGTATGGTACATGCATAGTTGGTTGATGAGAAGATACATGTTAATGTGATAGTGACAGAGACAATGACAAAGATAGAGTGGCAATGATAGAGATAGTGACAGAGACAGAGTGGTAATGATAGTGGCAGAGTTTGTGATAGCGACATTTAGTCTACATTTATATTACAAGGAGGTTGGATGGGGCAAGGAAAGGTGGTTGTATCCACCTTCCGATTGTAGCCGGAGAACCTAGTGGGTTGTAGCATCCTTCTGGTTGGAGCCAAATAATTAGGGAGTTGTAGCTTCCTTCTGGTTGGAGCCCGAGAATAGGGGGTTGGAGCCCCCTTCCAATTGTATCTAAATAATTGCAAGTTGGTGCTTCCAATGAATGTTTTCTTTTGATAAATATATAAGAAAATAATTAATTTTTTTTCTCCCATTTGGGTTTCCACGTAAACACCAATGTACTGTATTATTGATGTGATGTTCCTTATTCTTACATGATTATGATATGTATGATTGGATGCATTCATAGATGATACATTGATATCGTGGTTAAAATTATTATAATTTATCATTATTTATTCACCCCCCCTCTTAGTAATCCAACAACATGCTTGGTGTCTCGAAGGTCAAGGAAGTTAACCAAACTATTACCATTCGAGAGGATATTTTCCATACCATAAAAGATAATTTGTTCATGGCTCACAATCGCATGAAGAAACAAGTAGTTCAAGGTCACGTAGAATGTCAATTTGTTGAAGTGGACCAGGTGTTTCTTTGAATACAACCTTTTATGTAGACTTCACTTAAGGCTGACCATTATCATAAATTGGCACCCAAATTTTATTGTCCTTATACAGTTCCTAATTAAGTGGGACATGTGGCCTATCATTTATCTTTTCCCAGTCATTCTAAGCTCCATCCTATTTTTCATGTCTCATGATTAAAGAAGGTGATTGGAACTAAGTTCCAAACTCAAAAAATTATTCCCGAGTTGGATGAAGAAGGATCAATCTGGTTATATCCATAAGCAGTATTGGACTAGCAAGAGTATCATCTCCATCAGTGCACCATCAAGCAAGTTTTACTACAATGGAAAGATAAAACTCCAACAAATGCCACCTTGGAGCCTTGCTACCATTCTGCAACAATTTCCTCATCTCAAGCCTTGAGAACAAGGCTGGATTTTAAGGGGGAGGGCATGTTAGGGACCTAACCCCTCATGTAGGTAGAATAATATATTTTCCATGTAATAAAGGCCAGTATTAATAAGTCCTTTTAATAATGAAGAATAAGTCAAATGTAAGAAGACCTAATAGGAGCTTTTGCTTCTATAAGATCTTCATATACATTGTTCTTTTGGTAGATAGATTTAGTATAAATAGGATTCAAGGGCATGAGAATTCTTTGTCTTGATAATTATTGTAATAGATCACTTCTATGCTAGAGGTTTCCCCCTCGAAGAGGAAAGTGAACATTGTTTCCTATCAATAGAGGTATTATTTTGGTTTTGTGGTTTCATATATTGTGTTTTTCCACTATTATTCTATGCAATATTTTTTTTCCGACTATTATAATATATCTGGTACCTTATAGGTTGGATCCATTTAACCAATATAGCTACATGATCTACTTTAGTGTGGAAGAAATATATCAGTGAATATGCAACACGAAGAGAATGAATGGATTTTGTATAACTCTGCTTGACTGGGTAGTGTGGAGAGACCCCTATAGGTGGAGGAAGAATATCTCTTTTATCTTTTACAATTTTCCTCTTCTAAATAGAAAGGTCTTGGGCTAAGGCTACAATGGCTGAAATGTCCTTCTGTTCATCTTATACACATATTATGAAGAGGCTAAAATTTGCGGTATGAGATATTATTTTGCAACACTATTTTTTCGGGACAATACTCATAACTACCTTTGGTATCCTGTAGAGTTGACCCACCAAAGTAAAAATGACGCTATGGGGTAGAGACTCAAAACAACATGATTCTTCCACATATATGGCTAGCCTAACTGAACATCATAGAATTCTAGTGGGGAAACATCACATAGTACCTCATCCTTGAAGGGCTTGATGTTGTAGGACACACGGCACAGTTATCTTACACGAAGATCTTGACCCTGGTGAAGCCACTCGATGTTGTGTGGTTGCGGGTGTGGTTTTTTTGGAATATCCAACTACTTGATGACCTCTGAAGAGATTAGGTTCTTATAGCTTATTCTATCAACAATAAAATGCAGCAAGGTCTCCTTCACCCACATTTGTGAATGGAAAAGGTGCTCCCCCTCCTCAAGATCCTCTGGTTCTTCTGGTTGGATTTTTTCGTTCACAATAGTAATAGTGGTTTGTGCATCAATTATATGTCTCCTTTTATTTTTTTCTGAATCAAGGTTTGAGTTAGGGCTCAGATTTGTTTCTTTGAGCTCGACCACCAATGGTTGTTTTGAGCGACATTCATCGGTGTTGTACCAAGGGATTTTTTTGAAGTCACACCACTTCCCAGTGTCCTTTTTCTTCTTCTTGTTACCCTTATTTTCCTGCAGCTTGGAATGGTTCTCTTCAGGTTGGTTGTTATGTGAGTTAGGGATGCCTTTACCATACTTTGGTTGTTGCATATTTTCATACCCAAATTCTCGCTTGTTTTGTTGCTTAAATTCCTTCTCAATTTTGAAAACATATCAATAAGAAGATCCTAGTGATGATATCTATATAATATCCATGGAAGTTTGGATGTACATGTGTAGAGCCCCATGGTATTTTAGAACCAAATTTCACTTGGAGTCTTTGATACCTAGATTCTTGTGCAAGGTATGGAAGGTATCTGTGAACTCCAACACTATTTGGCCCCTCTCTTGGTGTAGCTTGGTCCATCTCATGTATTGGTTGTCCTAGTTTCTCACAGGGTAATATTTCTTGTTGATTGCATCCATAAAATATCCTGAGTGGGCTCGACCCAAAATATCCCAGACTCCTCTGTGGAATTTTTTTCCCATTAAGTTTCCCACCAATGTTTGACATGGGGGAGAGCCTTAAGGAGCACAAAGGTGATTTTTTCTCTCTTAGAAAAATTGTGAACAGAGAAGTAACCTTCTAGCAAATTTAACCACTTTTCCAAGCCATTTGTATCGATCTAAGCTTCAAATAAAGGAATATCAAAATTATCTTGTACCTTCAATGGGGATGTGTCTCCAAAGTTATTGTTGGATGAAGACGCACCTACTATTGTTGACAATCGTTGAAGGATTTGGGTAAAATTATCCAACATATCATTCCTCTATTGCATGAGGGCTTCTGAGAACAACAACTTGATGGGATCTTCTTCTCCCTCATCTCTCTTTTCTTCCACCATGGGAATCCCCTTGGGATGGCGAGAGTGTTTTTCCTCAAGAGAAACTAGCTCGATACCCAACTCTCTATACATTGACCTCACCAGGGACATGCACTAAAGAACAATAAGGAGAAACTTGCTCTGATACCACTGATCCTAATTATTTTGAGAAGGAAATAAAGGGAGATATATAATAATAAAATATACAAATACATTGCAATTAACACAAAGATATAGTAATGAATTTTTTTTATTAATGAGAAAAATGTACATAAACTAAAAAATTATATAGTGGATGACTCAGTAGAATGGTGGAAGATTATCTATATGAAGATATGTGATGGTTATGCTCATTCGCAAGAAGATGATGATGTTTACAATGAGGCTACAAAGGACTTTTTAACATAAATAAAATCCAAAACCCTAACCACGGAAGATAAAACACCAAAAGGTTTGCGGGCCCCATTGGGGGGAGTTGATACAGCAACTTCCCAAGGGAGTAACTTGTGCATATAATCTTTGTTTGAGGCACATGATAGCTCATTGGAAATTTATATCCGAGGAATACACATTTTTTTATCACACTCTAGCTAAATTCTAGAATGTGACTATGTCATTCCCAAAAATGTTGTTTAGGGCCTCAAAATGGCCCCAAAAGTTTAGGACTCGAAAAACTACAGAAAATTTTCCAAGGTGGAAACCGCTATTTTGAGTCAGTGGAATAGGTGGGTGGCCTCTGATTTTCTCCTGGATCATAGGTATGCTTAATATTCAATATTTTATAATTTTACAAAAGTCCCTCAATGAAATCTATGCTCTAGGCAATCTATTTTCACTACAGTCGATGCTCTAGGAATATCACTACAATCTATTCTATGCTTTGTTCATTTCCTCACCATGTTTCCACTTCCTCACCACCTATGATCAATTACATTAAAATGGATATGAAATATATAAATCTCACCCAAATTATCCAAAGCACACAATTCGTTGAAATCCTATGGGTGAAGGAAGATACAACAAGTGACAGGTATGTTTGGATCATGAAACAAAAGAAAGTTGTAAGTTGTATTTAAATCTTGAATGCAAAATTACAAAGTATTATATCCATTATCAAATTCATACATATTACATAAGAATGAAGTCTATTTACCTATTATATCCATGTATTTTAAATGGCATGAATTCTACTTACCTATTATAGCCATGTAGTTTAAATGTAAATTTATGCTTAAGTTTGAAATCTAATTTGAATTTTCTTTCTGCAAAAGATCCATAATTTATTTTTGCAAAAAAAAAATTGTTTTCTTTCTGCAAAAAAATTGCAACTACTTAGCATAAATTTTAGTGACAGTAACAAGAAACTATTAAGACCATAACCATTGGCATGAGGAAAAAACAAAGTTCTTACATCTTCACCGGGAATAAGAAAAAAAACTTATAAAGGATAAGTTTATATAAAAATAAAAAAATGTGCATCAATAAAAATTGGAAGAATTGGAGAAAAAAAATGATGGACATGTCCTAGCATATTTTTTTTTACCAAAGTTAAAATTTACCTCTCAATCTTGAACAAGATAAAAACTGGAAGAATTGGAGAAAAAAGAATCATGGACATGTCCTGGCATATTTTTTTTTCCCAATGTGAAAATTTACCTCTCAATCTTGAATAAGATTATCCTTAGTTTGAAGTGGGTGTTTGAATTGTTTCCCTTCTTTAAAGATATTATGTGTGAGTACATTATTGTCCATGATATATTATTTTCCCCTAAAACCTTAGGGTTTCAGACCACGTCACTAGTCTAGTATTCTATTGAGGGGTATAAATTCCCCTTTTTCTCAACTGTAGGAATCACTCCTAAAGATGAGGCCCAACTAGACTCTTTTCCATTTGGGGTAACGTGATTTTCGGGATCGATGATCCAACGAATTTCAATTGGAATTAATGTCTCACTATTTCATTCTTATTGCTGAATATAGTTTTAGGGATGTGTTTTCAAAGTTTATTTTAGAATTACTTGACACATACAAATGACTGAAAAGGAATTAATCCAAGAAACCATTAAATGAGTAAGGGAAATATAAAACAATTACTTTTAAAGGTAACTTTTAAAGGAGTCATGATAACAATTAACCAATCGATTGCTATATGTCTAACTCCACAAGAAATAATTCTTAGAAACAAATATACAAAAATAATTATACATTCATGCAAATATCTCAATCATAACCTATCAACAATACAAAAATAATTCTATATTATGGGATCACAATTATTGTGTAGAAATATGTAACATGCAGATTAAACATAAGTTGATAATTCAATGTAAAACAACAATTATCACAAGATAGATTTATTGATAAAAATATTACTAGACATCACTACATAATGATCCAAAGAAGAACAATCCACAATGTAACACATAGATCACCTGTTAGACTCCAAAATCACTTCAGACTCCAATATAGCTTCCAATTAATTGTCAAAATAGTTCCACAATAAAATAACAACCAAAATTTATTGAAATTCCAAACGGTCCTTTCTATCACTAGGATCCCTTAATTTATACAAAATTAAACTTAGAGAAAAATGCAACATAGGAAGCCAAAAATACATAATCATGATTTGGATTCATGATGCCTCAGCTGATATGGGGGTCTTTAGACTTGCATGTTCTTCCACATAATCAAACCACTCTTTTAAGAGTTGAGTGAAACTCTTAGTGAATGAGAACGGGTGGTGATCCATCAACATAGCCATCTCATGCTTGTGGTAGCAATATTGAAGGCTCTGCTTCTCCATTTGGTCCATGATCTTGAGTTGACCGATCACATGCTTTTTCACATGTCCCTTCTCCATCACAGTGATTCGTTGAACCTACTCCTTATATCCATCATTCAACCATCGCGAATTGGTTTCCATGTCATCAATCGATTGGAACTCCATGGGGGACTCAAAAGCAGGAAATCAAATTTTTTCCATCGATTGGTTGGGCTTATCCTAGCTCTAATTATAGTGGGCCCACTCCTCATCAACTTTATCCATGGGTTCATCAACAATTTTGCCCCAATGCTTGGTCACTGAGTGTATTTGAGCCATCTTCTCATTCAATAGTATCTTTGTATCATGGAATTCTAATCCGTTTTCTTTTTGTATTTCCTACACAAAATCCATCATTTATAGTGTACTAACAACTTTCTTAGCCCATCCATGCACTTCTTTACATGTAATTCCTAGCAGTAAAGATTCTTCCTGAAAATCTACTTCCTTTTCCATCAAATTTTCTTACATCCTCTGACAGTTATCATACAACCCCAGTAATGTTGATGTTAGTGGTATCATTAGACAATCATTTATGTATATGTCTATATGTCTAGACATGTGGAAATCATCCAAAGCCTTCTACTCTTGAATTTACTTTAATTAAAAGAACTATTAAATTAAATTTATTTTATTAATTAGTTATGTAATTATTTAATTGATATATTTTAGGTAATCGATCCATGTGGATATCATTGGCCACCCACCTATTCCAACTGGCTCAAAACAGTTTTCTAGTAACTTACTATTTTTAGCAGTTTTCCGGTTCCTAAACTTTTGAGGCCATTTTGAGGGCCTAAATGAAGTTTTTTGGGGGATATATCACCTCAATGAAATTCAAATACTTTTATTGAGCCCCCAAAATGAATGTCCTCAACTATACCTTTCCAATGAGCTATTTTTTTTCCCAAATAGAGATCGTATGCCAAAGTTATGCCCCTAAGAAGTTGATACACCAAACTACCCAAAATGGGGTCCACAAAATTGTTGGCTTTTCATCTTCCAGGGTTAGGGTTTTGGATTTTATTTATGATAAAAAAAAATTGGAGATGCATTGTAAAATCATAATCTTATGAATGTGAGTAGTCGTCACATCTTTTCTCAAAGATAAGCTGCCACCATTCTAGCTAGTTTTTCACTCAGTATTTCTACAGTTTTGTACATTTCGCTCATTAATAGAAGTTGTGTATTACTGTATCTTTGTGTTTATGATTGCATATCTTATATATTTTTGTTATATTATTCTATATCTAAGATATCTCGATACATTTACTTATTATATCTCCACTCTCATTTCATACCGAAAATAATCGGGATCAAGGATGCTAAATGTTAGCATGCATGGAATATTAGCATGTAATTCTAAATCCCTTCTGAGATTAGAAATAGATTAGATATCACGATTATAAAATCAAGTCCAGGAGAATGAGGAATACACATTCACATGGATAGAAAAGGAGGAACGATGCTAGTGTGAAGTCTCCAAGGTCACACTTACGAGTAGAAAGAACCTATGCTCGAGTGCTTGGATCACGAAGGACATAGATTCAAGAGGACCAATGATTACACTTGATAGTTTCAAGGAGATATTGGATATGGAAGGAGAAGGGATTCCATATAGATATTGGGTGAAGGAGAAGAGTGAACAAAGGATTATGCAGGTGGGTTTCATTATGAGGAATCTATAGGAGTGTCGGATGGTACGAAACTCGTCGTACATTTTTTCCATACGAATAAGTGGTTCACAATGTAGACAGTCACATGTTGGCATGTTTATAGGAGTTGTTGTCATTGATGGAAAGAAACAACAAAACTCGAGAGAGAAGAAGACGAGAAATCTCAGAAGAGATTGTGGTTTCTAGAAGTGAAGATGAGGTCCAAGAGACGGACTCGCAGGAGGAGCAAAGGTCAAGACCCATGAAAACATAGAAAATATTCTAAGTCAGAGAGATCAAAAGCTCAGGAGGAAGAGAAACAGTGGCGATTAGATCACCGATACAGAGGACCAACAACCGTCAGATTGAATTAATGGAAGGATAGGATAAGCGGGGAAAAATAATTGAGAATTTGATTATCTGAATACCCATATGTCGGATCAAACCCGAATTTCCTTCAGTCATCGGATCACTTTCGAGCAGAAGGGTAGGATAAGCAAGGTAAAAGATCTAAGATCTCACTTATGTGAATTTTCGTCAACCGTTGGATCATTCCAAGTGGAAGGATGAGATAAGCTAAAATAGTTGCATCGTAGACAGATCGAGCCATGGATCTAGGATCATGATCGACGAACAACATTTAGTTAGGGTATAAAGATGTGAGGAGGTTAAGATCCAGAAAAATCTCACTTCATATTTTTCAATTTGAGATTTGAAATCTCCGAAGTCCGAAGACCCAGAGAGCTTAAGTACATTCTCGACTGTTAGATCATCCAAATAATATCATAGTTGTCAGATCATCTGAAGAAGATATCAAGCATCAGATCGGCCGAAGTAAATCTGTGTTGTCTAATCCAGAAAAGATGTCGCGTAATCCTTTGGACTCCGGATAAAGACCCAAAGTAAGCCTCAATCGTTCGATTCAAGGACATTTGGCAGACCACGTCATCAAGGACATGTAGCAGACCATTTTAGCAAGGACATGTGGTAGACCACGTCAGCGAATGACACTTTGCAACCACTCGACCCATGTCAGGTCAACAGGTGATGTGTGTAATGTTATGTAACTCTGGAATATTTACTTTAGGAGTTTCATCACCAACAAATGAAAAAATATCTGAAGTCTCGAAGGCCGAAGTCATGAAGAGATGAAGTGTGGAAGGAATAATGTCCCAAAGTCCCCAACGTCGAAGACCCAAAGAAGACACTGGTTGTTGATCCCCATGAGGAGTACGTGTAAGAAGATTACACATTCGGGGGAAATACTCCAGGAAAATGCAAAGGAGAAAGGGTTGAAATCATCAAAGCCCAAATAGCTGAAGTAGCTAGGAGCCATCGATCTATGAGAGGATAGGTGTCACTATATCACAAGATTCGGGTAAAACACTCGAAGGGAAGCCAAGCGAGGAGAAACTAAAATATAAGAATGTCGAAGGGAGAAGTCCCAGAGTGGAGGATAGTCGTTGGATTAAGGAGGACGGATGTCAATAGATCTTCCATTTCAGAAGATATCCATTCATAAGAAATGAGAAGTTGATATTTTAAATCTATGGACTTTAGAGACCCGAAGGAGGTCTCAACCATTAATCTGAGAGGGACACATGTCAGTGGATTGTCAACTACGGACGATTAACATATGGAGGAAATAAGGGTTTGAGAGTTGAAAATCCCAGAGCCCGGATCACAAATTAAATCGCAGTCGTTGATTTAGGAAGGCTAGATCTGATCCGAAGACTTGAGAGGATAGATCTGAACTATCATTTCAGGAGCACCGTCAAGATTATGAGATCAACGGTCATGTCGCATTGCGGGGATTAAAGGTGTGCAAACTTTAAAATGTTGAAGGTGAGACACAATCGAAACCACGGTTTTGGAGAAAGGACACATGGAGCTCTATAGTGAATTATGGGGCGAAGGGCGTGTTTCCCTCAAACTTCCTTTGGACACGCCCACAATCGCGTGGTCACGTGAGATCACCACCCAAGTTCATATCGAAAGAAGGAGCTAGCACTGGCTAGGCCAAGATCACAAAGTGCCTGTTGGTTAGTCATATGGTCAGCATCGATGGCCACATGAAGGAAGGGGATTAGAATCCAAAGAAGCCATAAATGACTGAATGTAACCAAAAGAGAAGACAAAGAGTTGTTCCTGCTAGAGAAGCCATGGAATCAATGGATAATGACCACTGATGATGAACATATCGAGAATAACCATCATGGAAGACGAAGAGTTTGTATGATTATCGAGTAGAGGACTCGACATGAGAAAGACATGAAGAACAAAGAATAGAGTGTGCTTATTCGATAGTGATGCATATGGGTAGGGGGAGACGCAGTGTAGTAGTACCTGAAGTAGAGATCAGAGGCCCTGTGTATAGAATGCAAAGGCAGCACAGAGCATAAAAGTCAAAAGAGAAGCTAAAAAGAGGTGTGTCATGCACTGGAGGAAAGAGAGCAGAGCATAGAAGCATAAATATGCAGAACCAGAATAGAGGATAGAAGCTGAAGAACGCAAAGGAGACTTGGAGCTGTAACAGACCATATCAGAGACATAGCAAGTAATTAAAAGTTTTGAAAGATTCAATCAGGATGGTAGGATGGTTCTAGGGAGGATTGTATTCCTCTAAATTCTAGTTGGTTCTAGAATATATTATGGGAGTTGGTGCTTCCATCTAGTTGGTGCTAGAGAAACTTGGGAGTTGGTGCTTCCATATAGTTGGTGCTAGAGAAATCTGAGACTTGGTGCTCTCTGCAAGTTGTAGCTTGCTATCATAGGTTTTAGCCTCATATTTGAGTTGGAGCTCAAAGACTATGATGTACATGAAAGTTGGAGCTTGATTGAAATCCTAAGAAAAAGAGGATTTCACCCTTTATGAATTTCCTCGGGAAAATCGGCGTTTATGTGTATTCTGTGTGATTGATCATTGTATATCTATGCATGTTAAGTTACCAGCAACACATTAAATAATGATATAGAAAGAATAAACAAAAAAGTGATAATTTTCAAGCTTATATACATAACTGATTCACCGCCCCCCCTCTCAGTTATATTTCCAACAATTGGTATCATAGCCAATGCCTTTGATCAAAGGTAGATCCATAAGCTTGAACATGACTAGTCATGATGGAATTTCAACTAATAGAGCCCCTCTGTTTGAGGGAACAAACTTTGCCTTCTATAAAATAAGGATGAGAACACATTTAATGTCCTTGGGTGTTGATGTTTGGGATGTCATTGAAATGGGATATGTAAACAATGATGAAAAGCCTTTGTGTAAACAATGATGATGATCCCTCAGATGATGAAAGTAATGGCTCTTCTACTGAAGATAAAATAAGTGATATTATGCTAATAGATTTAGAATATCTAAACACTAAAGATACAGGAAGTGATTTCGTTGATTGTGAAGGAGTAGTAAATATTGAAGTTGAACTTGTCACTGCCATGGAAGAGATTGATAGACTCAGAGAAAAAAAAAGAAAAAAAAGCAGGTGTTGCTCAGGTATGAGAAAACATGTAAGGAACCATTTGAAGAAATTAATATGTTGAAGGTTAAGTTAGAAGAAGCTAAGAAGATTGAATGCATCCTCAAACAACAAATGAAGGAAGCCGAAACAAAAGGTGAAAAATTGGAAGCTAAAGTAGTGACTCTCAGAAAATATATAGAGAAATTGTAATCCTTATATCATAATAATCTGACAAGTATTAAAGCCTTAGAAGGATTAGCCTCCATTTTGAATCAAAAAGGGAATTCAAAGTTGAAAATTGGTTTGGGTTATGAAGAGGGATCAATTAGTGGTCAGCCAAGGAACAAAGAATCCATCAAGTTTGTCAAATATACAACCATTGACAACAACAAACCTGCAGAAACAAAGGAAGAGAATCAACCACCAAGGAGTGAAGGAAAATCTATCAGAACTGAATCTATAGAACAAATAAATAATACACCCTCTGCTCAAGGAAATCATCAACATGGAAGACATCAACCTGATCAAAGAAGACAACCATTTTCCAGGTAGAAATATTTTTTCAATGGATATTGTTTTTACTTCTCTAACTTTGGCCACAAAGCTGTAAATTGTTCTTTAAGATTTAGAGATGAGCAATCAAGATAGCCAATGAATAAATACCTTCCATAGCAAAAAATGAGACTGCCAAGTAACAAACAACCACAGACTGCAAATCATGTGATGGCTGGGAAAAAGACGCAGATTAAGAATAAAAATCATTATGATCCTTTATTCAATGAATTAGAATGTTACATCTGCCATAATTATGGACATAAAGTTGCAGACTATTGCTTAAAGAAATATAAGCCAGATTCAAATCACAGAGCTTAAAACATCAAGGTCTGGAAGAAGAATGAGGATAACAAGTGTGGATTGGTGTTTTCATCTCAAATACAAAAAGACCCCTGGTATATTGACAATGGATGCTCCAGTCATATGACAGGTGAAAAAAATAAGTTCCTATCACTCAAGGAAAATAAATCAGGGAGTGTGACCTTTGGAAATGATGCTCCGGGAGAGATTAGAGGTAAAGGTCTAGTAAGATTAAGTAATGGAGGAAGAAAAGCTCAATATGTATTATTTGTTGATGGTTTAAAGCATAATCTTCTTAGTGTCAGTCAGATATGTGACAAAGGATGTGAATTCACCTTCACTACCAAGAATTGTAAAATAAAGACAGTAAACACATGAGAGTTTCTTAAAAAAGGGGTTAGAACCAAAAACAATGTATATGTTCTAAAGGAAGATAAGGAGAAATGTCATTTAAGAAAATTTGATGAAAGTTGGTTATGGCACAGAAGGCTTGGAAACCTGAATTTTGATCATATTGTCAAACTGAATAATGAAGGTGTTTTGAAAGTCCTTCCAAAAATATCTAAGCCTAATAACTTTGTATGTGAATCCTGTCAAATGGGGAAGTTGAATCGTGCTCAATTTAAATCAAAGAGTTTCACATCTTCATAGAAACCACTTAAAATTGTTCATATGGATCTATGTGGACCATCACGAAAGGAAGGTACTAGAGGAGAACATTATTTTATTCTATTCATTGATGACTTCTCCAGACTTACGTGGGTTTCCTTTTTGAGATAAAAATATGATGTGTTTGAGAAGTTCAAAATTTTTAAGGCATTAGCTGAGAATCAGACAGGAAGGAAGCTAAAGGCAATTCGTTCAGACATGGAAGGAGAGTTTCTGTCAGGAGACTTCAAAGAATTATGTGACAGACATGGAATTAAAAGAGAATATTGTTAAGAACCAAATATCAATATAGCATAGAAAAACCTCAGAAAAAGTACTCAACGCCTTGAAAAAGAGATAATTTCAGATAATAAGCCTCTTCGAGGGGGAAACCTCCT
>JZKD02S0181486.1:80310-98619 GCA_000966675.3 Picea glauca | reverse complement strand
CATTGAATCCATCTTCTTTTGTAGTTCATTTATGTCCCTACACATTTCTTCACCTTCATCAAGAGTCCAATTAGGATTTTTTGGAGGCTTATTTGGTGTAGAAGTTCCCTTTTTTTGTGGCATGTTGGCCAAGTATCACTTTTGAATCTTGATTTTGAGGCGGTTCTGCTAGAAAATATTTATTCTGTTGTATCTCCCAAGTTTCGGCTCTTCTAGGTATGAAACTTTCTTTTATGTAGTTCTCTGATAATTCTTCTCTGCAATGCCACAGGTCTGATCAAAATTGGATGTGCCAAGTGGAATTTACAGTAACTTCCCCACAACTTGTCGATTTTTTTCCTTTCCAAGAGATCTCACTTGTATAGCATGTCCCACACAAAATAATCGATATAAAATTCTAAAAATCACACCTGAAATGATACAGACTGTTCATGATCCAATGAAACCATTCCCACTCAATTTGGATACTCTAGCAAGAAGTTATGATTGTTTTACCAGGAACACCTTCTTGGGACTAGTCAATAGGACTAGTCAGATACCCTATCTTACATAAGGTGTATATACAAATTTAAGATGAACCAGAAGCTGAACTTTTTACCATGGATACCTTATGAATTTCTGTAAATGGCCTCTAGAGTTCAGGCTCTGAAATATTACAGAAAATTGTTTATAGTGAAAATTCCACAATGACTCATTTTAGGATAATTCCAAAATCCTATCTTGTAAAGGATATATCTCCGAAAGTATAAGGCCTCAGGAGATGAATTTTGAAACCAACGTACCTTGATCCATATAATAAATATCCTCCAAGCCATTCCTTTTGAAACGTTGTATAAAAAATGTTATAGAAAAAATTTGACGGTGTCTCAGATGTAGCAGCGAAACCCTAAGACCTTGAGCTCTGATACCATATGTTAAGAACCAAATATCAATATAGCAAAGAAAAACCTCAGAAAAAGTACTGAACACCTTGAAAACAAGATAATTTCAGATAATAAGCCTCTTCGAGGGGGCAACCTCCTTTTACCCCACTTAAATGTTCAAGTACAAGATGATTCAAAATGAAAATGTCTCCTTGGTATATATATAGGAGACTAGGAGGTATAATTACAACTAATGGCATAAAGATGACATAAAAAAAAAATAACATTACTAATATAATATGCCCCAATTAAGGGGTAATGAGCCAATATTAGGGCCCAACAAATATGCTATTCCAGGTACTCCTCAACAAAATGGAGTTGTAGAATGCCAAAATAGATCATTTCAGTAGATGGCAAAGGCTATGATGAGTGAAAGGGACACTTCACAAACCTTCTGGGTGGAGGTTGTTCACATGGATGTCCATATTATAAACAAAGCACATCTAAGGCCAAACAATGATAAAACTCCATATGAGTTGTGGATTGGTTGACCTGCATCAATCAAGCATTTCAAAGTATTTGGAAGTAAATGTTACATCAATAATAATGATGATCATCTAGGAAAATTTGATTGTAGAGTTGATGAAGGTATATTCTTAGGATATGCAACAAACAGTAAATGATACAAATTCTTTAACAAAAGAATGCATAAATTAGTAGACTATATTGATGTTCGAATTGATGAAGAAACTCCTGTAAAATATCAACAAAGAATAAGCACTAAGCCAAATGAAAAAGATGATGAGAATAATGAAGATGAAGAACAACAAATCTCAGAGTCACAAGAAGATGATGAATCAGGTGGAGAAGAAACACCCAGAAAGGAAGAGTCAGGACAACAATCAACATCGAATCCTTCCTCAAGAATTACTCAAAAGAATCATCATGAGAGTTAGATAATTGGTGAGAAATACAAAGGTGTACAAACCAGGAGAAGGATAATCAAAGACACTGAGCAATCACATATAGCCTTCATATCCATGGTGGAACCCAAGAACTTTAATGAATCTAGTAAAGACGTAAATTGGTTAAAATCAATAAATGAGGAACTGGACAAGATTGAAAAGAATGACATTTGGGAACTTGTTCCTAGGACAACAAATAAAAATGTAATAGGATCCAAATGGGTCTACAAAAATAATATGAATGAGCAAGGAAATGTTGTAACAAATAAGGCTAGATTGGTATGCAAAGGATATGCTCAAATAGAAGGACTAGATTTTGATGAAACATTTGTGCCTATAGAAAGATTAGAAGCTATTATAATTTTTCTTGCCTATGCTTGTCATAAAAAGTTTAAAGTCTATCAAATGGATGTCAAGTAAACTTTTCTAAATGGAGATCTAAAAGAAGAAGTCTATATGGAACAACCAGAGGGTTTCCAACTGTCAGATAACCTTGACTTTGTATGCAAGATGAAGAAATCCTTATATGGGTTGAAACAAGCTCCTTGTTCCTGGTATTACAGACTGGATAAGTATCTTCAAGGAAAAGGGTTCAAGAGAGGAACAATTGACAACAGTTTATATATCAAAACAGAGGGTAATGATTTTCTCATTGTGTTGGTCTATGTAGATGGAATCATCTTTGGAAGCAATAATGCTTCATTGGTACAATGGTTTTCTTCTTCCATGCAGTTTGAATTCGAAATGTCTATGATAGGGGAACTGCCATTTTTTCTTGGTCTGCAAATTACTCAGAGATATGAAGGAATATTTATTTCTCAAGAGAAATGTTGAAAAGGTTTCAAATGGAAGATTCTACACCTATGGTCATTGGATGCAAGTTAAGAAAGGATGATTACTCACCAGATTTTGATCTGAGTTCATATAGGTCTATGATAGGCAGCATATTGTACATCACAACATCCTGTCTAGACATAATGCATGTTGTTGGAATGGTAGGAAGGTATCAGGCTGCACCTAAACAGATTCATTTGTTAGCTGTCAAAGGAATATTCAGATACTTGAAAGGAACAATGAACTATGGCCTATGGTATCCTAGGAATCATAATTTTCAACTATCAGTCTATTCAAATGTTGATTGGGCTAACTGCGTAGATGAAAGGAAAAGCACGAGCAGAGGTGCATACTTCTTAGGAGATTCCCTTGTAGCATGGTTGAGCAAGAAGCAAGGTTCCATTTCATTATTAACTATAGAAGTTGAATACATTACAACTGCCACTTGTTGTACCCAATTATTGTGGATGATTCAGACACTTGCAGACTTGGAGGTAAAATATACCGCACCGATACCAATTCACTATGATAATACTAGTGCAATTAGTGTGTCAAAGAATCTTTTATTTCACTCCAATACCAAGCATATACCCATCAAGTATCACTTATTAAGGGAACATGTGACCAACACTGTTGTTTCTTTTCAATATTCCATCCAAAGATCAGTTTGTTGATATCTTCACTAAACCGCTTGCAAAAGCTCATTTTGAGTATCTACGCCAGAAGTTGGGCGTGACCCTATTATCAAGTTAAAATAGTATATCTGATCAGGGGGAGAGTGCTCCTAGTATATCTGATAAGGGGGGACACAGATTCACTCTCTGTTTTCTTTGACATTGATGTCAAAGGCAGAGAAAAAGGTGTTATTTGTGTGCTATAGTTGGAGGTCTACGATGAATAGTGCAACCTTTCAAATTTTCCATCAATGCCAAGGGGGGAGATTGTTGGCATGTTTACAGGAAGAGTGTTCTTGTCATTGATGGAAAGAAATATCAGAACTCAAGAGAGAAGAAGAAGAGAAAGCTCAGAAGAAATTGTGATTTCCAGAAGTGAAGATGAGGTCCAAGAGATGGACTCACAAAAGGAGCAAAGGTCAATACCCGTGAACACTTAGAAAATCTTCTAAGTCAGAGAGATCAGAAGCTTAGGAGGAAGATAGACAGTGGTCGTTGGATCACCGATCCATAGGAACAAAAACCATCATATTGAATTAATGGAAGGATAGGATAAGCGGGGAAAATGATTGAGAATTTGATTATCTGAATACCCTTCAGCCATTGGATCAAACCCAAATTCCCATCAGTCGTTGAATCACTTTCGAGCTGAAGGATAGGATAAGTGAGGTAAAAGATATGAGATCTCACTTATGTGAATTTCCGTCAGTCGTTGGATCATTCTAAGTGGAAGGATAAGACAATCTAGAAGATTTTCATCACAGACAGATTGAGCCATCGATATAGGATCATGATTGACGAACAACATTCAGTTTGGGTAGGAGGTTAAGGTCTAGAAAAATCTCACTTCAGATTTTTCAGTTTGATATTTGAAATCCCCGAAGTCCGAAGACCTGGGGTGTCGAAGTACATTCTCATCGTCAGATCATCCAAAGAAGATCACAGACATCAGATTGTTCGAAGAAGATCTCAAGCGTCATATCATCCAAAGTAAATCTGGGTCGTCTAATCTAGAAAAGGCATGGCGTAATCATCTGGACTCCTAGTAAAGACCCAAAGTAAGCCTCAACCATCTGATTTAAGGACATGTGGTAGACCACATCATCAAGGGCATATGGCAGACCATGTCAGCAAGTACATGTGGTAGACCATGTCAGCAAGGACATGTGGAAGACCATGTCAACGAATGACACGTGGCAACCACTTGACCCATGCTAGGTCAATAGGTGACGTGTGTAATGTTACGTCACTACGGGGGATTTACTTCGGGAGTTTCATCACCAAGAAATGAAAAAATATTTGAAGTCCTGAAGGTCGAAGTCATGAAGAGATGAAGTGTCGAAGGACTAAAGTCTTGAAGCCCCGAACCCTGAAGACCTAAAGAAGACCCTGGTCGTTGATCATTAGGAGGGGTACATGTTAGAAGATTACTCATTTGGGGGAAATACTCCAGGAAAACATGAAGGAGAAAGGGTTGAAATCACTGAATCCTGAATAGTATAAGCAGTTGGGAGTCATCGATCTATGAAAGGATAGGTTTCATTAGATCGCAAGCTCATCATAAAATACTCAGAAGGAAGCTGAGCGAGGAGAAACTGAAATCTGAGAATGTTGAAGGGGGATGTCCCGTAGGGGAGGATAGTCTTTGGATTAAGGATGAGAAATGTCAACATATCTTCCATTTCAGAAGATATCCAGTTAGAATAAACGAGAATTTGATATTTGAAATCTCCGAAGTCTGGAGACACGAAGGAGATATTGACCGTTAATCTGAGAGGGGCAAGTGTTAGTGGATTGTCAAATCCGAAATATTGACGTATGGAGGAAATCAGGGTTTGAGAGTTGAAACTCCCAGAGCCCGAATCATGAAGTAAATCATAGTCGTTGATTTAGGAAGGCTAGATGTTACAAGGGAAAAACTCTCTATCACCAAGGGTAAACCACAATAGACAGGTATGACTACAGAAATCAACTCAATTCCAACATGCCCTATATAAACTAATGTGCAATATGAGGAAGAAGCCTACCTCGATCTAATCGTTTGATGTTGTTCCACCGTTGAGCACTTTGACCCAAAGCTTTACACCTGCAAGAAGTTTTCAACAAACAAGTGATGCACGTATATAGTGACAATATATAAAATCAGATAGCACAATCCATTAATAAACATTACAAACATGCCCATGGATAATAATCATATATTTGCAAGATATCGATAGGACAGGAAAGGAGTATTTCTATTAATAATTGATCAACAGAAGTATCAACATTACAGACTTCCATGTCAGCATGGTTCAAAACCAAGAAACCAAGTTCCTTCCAATTGGGTCTCCACCACTTCAATCCTCCACCGAAGGCAAGCTCATAGAAAAGAGGTAATGAGGTCCTCTCGACAATAAGGAAAGATCTTGGGGGTTGAACACTGTGTTCAGAATTGAGGGACAAAGGGATGTAGACACAATATGAAGTAATTTCTCCAGAGTAACTTTGCTCTCAAAGTTGAATTCTTTCTCCTATTTTTCCATATCTCTAAATTGTGCTCTTATAGCCTCCAAAATGCAACTGAAGGGCCAAGTTGGAATGTTTCCAATATATGGAAGGCCAAAGATTAGAGATCTTCTATCATGACATGGAAACCCGACCTCATTTTGTATTTTCTAGCACAAATCCTGATATACGCGAGCTGTAGTGGAGCAACAAGTGTATACGGATCTTGCAAAGCAGTTAGGGAGCGTATTTGTGGAAAAATATATATTTTTGGCTCTGGATTTATCAAAAAGGGGTTGATAAGTCTACATAGGGAAATGAAAAAGGCCCTCTGTGCAATATAGAAATGGTGAGGAAAATCTTGCTATAACACTAGATCTGATCCGCATACTTCAGAGGATAGATATGAACCGTAAGTTTAGGAGCACCAACAATATCGTGAGATCGATGGTCTTGTCACATTGCGGGGATTGAAGGTGCGCGAACTTTAAAACGTTGTAAGCGGGCTGCAATAGAAAACATTGTTTTGGAGAAAGGACACCTGGAGCTCTGTAGTGAATTGTGGGGTGAAGAACGGGTTTCCCTCAATCCACCTTTGGACATGCCCGTAATCATGTGGTCACGTGAGATCATCGCCCAAGATCATATCGAAAGAAGGAGCTAGCACTTGCTAGTTCGAGATCATGAAGTACATGTTGGTTAGGCATATGGTCACCGCCAATTGTCATGTGAAGGAAGGGGCTTCGAATCCAAAGAATCCAAAAATGACTGGTTGTAACTGACAGAGAAGACGAATAGTTGTGACTACTAGAGAAGCTAAGGAATCAATGGATAATGGCCATTGATGATGAATAGATCATGAATAACCACCTGGGAATATGAAGAGTTTGTATGATGATCGGGCAGAGGACTCGACATGAGAAAGCAATGAAAAACAAAGAATAGAGTGTGCTTCTTTGATAGTGATGCATGTGGGTAGGAGGAGACGCAGTGTAGTAGTACCTGCAGTGGAGATTAGAGGTGCAGTGTATAGAATGCAGAGACAACACAGAGCATAAAATGAAGAAGAGAAGTTGAAAAGAGGTTTGTCGTGCACTAGAGGAAAGAGAGCAGAGCATAGAAGAAGAAAGATGTAGAAGAGGAATAGAGGATAGAAGCTGAATAAGGTAGAGGAGACTTGGAGCTGTAACAGACCATATCAAAGATAGAGCAAGTAAGTAAAATTTTTGCAAGATTCAATCAGGGTGGTAGGGTGGTGCTAGGGAGGATTGTTATCCTCTAAATTCTAGTTGATGCTAGAAGATATTATGGGAGTTGGTGCTTCCATCTAGTTGGTGATAGAGAAACCTCAGAGTTGGTGCTAGAGAAATCTGAGAGTTGGTGCTCTCTGCAAGTTGTAGATTTCTATCAGAGGTTGTAGCCTCATATTTGAGATGGAGCTCAAAGACTATGATGTACATGAAAGTTGGAGCTTGATTGACATCCTAAGATGAAGAGGTTTTCACCCTTTATGGGTTTCCTCAGGAAAATCAATGTTTCTGTGTATTCTGTGTGATTTATCATTGTATATCTATGCATGTTAAGTTATCATAAACATATTAAATAATAATCTAGAAAGAGTAAAAAAAAATAAAAAGTTTCAAGCTTATATACATAATTGATTCGCCCCCCCTCTCAGTTATATTTCCAACATCACATATATACATGATTCACAAGAAGGTGAATCAAATATGCCTCGAAAATCATTCCAAAACTCATTGTACAACATATTAGACCTTGCCAAATTATTTTGTAGTTGTATTTCTCTTAATGTACCATTATTCATGTTACGAGAGCCTTGATTTTAGCATAATAAAATCATTCTCAACACTAGATTTCCCTCCATATTTTTTCTAGGGGTTTATACCAAAATTGTTGGTTTTCTTACATGTTTGATTTGGTTTCCTTATTTATTCTCCCACTACACGTTTAGTTGATTACTTAGTTGTGTTTTTAGTAGATAAAGTGATTTTGTTTTGAGATAATTGTCGAGTGTTGAGTAGGAGAAATTTCAACATGGTATAATGATCTAGGTGGATATCGGTGGCCACCCACCTTCTCCAACTAGCCCAAAACATATTTTTAGCAATTTTAGTAATTTAGTATTTTTAGCAGTTTTTAACTTCTGGGGCCATTTTGAGGCCCTAAACGATGTTTTTTGAGAAAACAAAGAGCAACATGGATAATAGATTAATGTTGCTTACCCAAAAGTTGTAGTTCTCGGATAGATATTTCCAACGAGCTATTGAGCGCCACAAATGGAGATCGTATGCAAAAGTTACGACCCCGGGAAGTTGATGCACCAACTTACCCAAATGGGGCCCACATGACTTTTGGTGCTTCATCTCCCAGGGTTAGGTTTTTGGATGTCTAGGGTTTTTGGCATTCCTGCTTATTGTAAAAAGGCCTTCAGATCCTCAGTGTAATCATGTTCTCACAGATGCGAGTATCCGTCACATCTCTTCTCAGAGATAAGCTACCACCATTCTAGCGAGTCTTTCACTCTGTATTTTACAGTCTCTGTACATTTATTTCGTTAATAGAAATCGTGTATTACTGTATATATGTGACTCTTGTTTTATTTCCACTATATATTTGTTATATTGTTGTCTCTCTTGCAATATCTCTAAATATTTATGTGTTATATCTCCGCTCTCATTTCGTGCCGAAAATAATCTGGATCAGTGGTATCAGAGCAGGTTGCTCTTGATCGTTTTTCAGTGCATGTCCCCGACGAGGTCCGAGTATAGAAATTTGGGTCTCGAGATTGTCTCTCTTGAGGAAAATTGCTCTCACACACCCAAGAAACCCTCAATGGCAGAAGAAAAGAAAAATGACGGAGCAAACGATCCTATCAGTCTGTTGCTTGAGCAAGCTCTCACGCGACAGAGGGACGAAATGATGGAGAATTTTTCCCACATCCTTCAAGACCTGCCAATAGACTCAGGCACATCTTCATCAAGAAACCACTTTGGAGGCACCTTTCCTTTCAAGGTATAGGTTAATTTTCATATTCCCATATTTTAAGGTCAAATAGATGCAGATGCCCTAGATAAATGGTTAAACCTACTAGAAGGTTATTTCTCTGTTCATAATTTTTTAGACAAGGAAAAGATCACCTTCGCACTCCTTAAGGCTCTCCCCCATGTCAAAGTTTTGTGGGAAACTTACTGGGAGTAGATTTCCACAGAGGAGTCTAGAATATAAGGGGTTGAGCCCACTTAGGATTTTTTTGTGGATGCGGTAAAGGAACAGTACTACCCTGTTGGCAACTATGAGGACCAATACATGAGATGGACCACATTGTGGCAAGAGAGGGGCCAATCAGTTCTGGAGTTCACCAATAGCTTCCATACCTTGCGCACCAAGCTGGGTATCAAAGACTCCGAACGACATTTTGTTCTGAAATACCGTGGGGCTCTACAAAGATACATCCAAACTGAAATGGATTTTCTGGACATCTCATCACTTGGTGTTGCTTATCGATATGCTGTTAAAATCGAGGAGAAATTTAAGCACCAGAACAAATGGGAGTTCGGGTCTACAAATATTCAACAACCAAAGTATGACAAAGACAACCCTAACAAACAATCTCTCGAAAACCAGTCCAAGCCATAGGAAAAGAAGGGTCATGGGAAGACAAAGAAGGACACCAGAAAATGGTGTGATTTCCACAAAATTCGTTGGCACAACACCGATGAATGTCGCTCAAAATAGTCATTGGTGGACGAGATCAAAGACAAGGAGCCGAACCCTGATTCAGAATCTGATTCTGAAAATACTGGTAAAAGACAGATCATCGACACAGACCCCATTGCTATTGTCGTGACCGCAACAATTCAACCAGAGGAACCAACAGATATAGAAGAGGGGGAACACCTTTTTCATTCACAGATGTGGGTGAAATGGACCTTGCTACATTTTATTATTGATAGCGGAAGCCAAAAGAACCTCATCTCAACAGATGTCATCAAACAGTTGGGATTGTTGACAACACCACACCCACAACCATACAACATCGGGTGGCTTCGCCAAGGATGAGATCTTCGTGTCAGCCAGCAGTGTCGATTGTCATACGGCATCCAACCCTTCAAGGATGAGGTATTATGTGATGTTTCCCCACTGGATGTATATGATGTTCTCTTGGGATAGCCATATATGTGGAAACACCATGCTATCTATGAGTCTTGACCCCATAGTGTCATTATTACTTTGGGGGGTCATCTCTATAGAATTCCAAAGGTAGTTCCAACTATTGCCCCACCTAAATAGTGCCGCAAGGTAGTATCTCATATTACAAAATTCAACTTCTCCACAATTTGTTCAAAAGGGGAACAAATGGATACTGCAACCACTACAGCCTCAGCCCAAGCACCTTCTATCCACCAGAAGTAGGTCGACAAGGTTGCAGCAAAGAACAAATATTCCTTCTGCACACAGTCATCTCATGTATCCAGACTAGTTAAAAATGTCCAACCCTTCCAGCCACAGATTCGTGACCACCTTCAACAAACCAAGTAGCGTAACGGTTCCAACAAGGCAAGCAACTCACCAAGATTCAGATTCACCAATCGCTTTCCCCTCTCCCCTGGGAACTCAATGCAATGGAGACCATTGCTTCCTAAGGAGGGAGGATTGATCCAGGTGGATATCGGTGGCCACCCACCTTCTCCAACTGGCCCAAAACATATTTTTAGAAATTTTGGTAATTTACTATTTTTAGCAGTTTTTAACTTCCGAGGCCATTTTGAGGCCCTCAATGATGTTTTTTGAGAAAATAGAGAGCAACATGGATCGTAGATTAATGTTGCTCACCCAAAAGTTGTATTTCTTGGATAGATATTTACAACAAGCTATTGAGCGCCCTAAATGGAGATCGTATGCAAAAGTTACGACCCCGAGAAGTTGATGCACCAACTTACCCAAACGGGGCCCACATGACTTTTAGCGCTTCATCTCCCAGGGTTAGGTTTTTGGATGTCTATGGTTTTTGGCATTCCTTCTTATTGTAAAAATGCCTTCAGAGCCTCATTGTAATCATGTTCTCACGGATGCGAGTAGTCATCACATCTCTTCTCAGAGATAAGCTACCACCATTCTAGCGAGTCTTTCACTCTGTATTTTACAGTCTTTGTACATTTATTTCGTTAAAAGAAATCGTGTATTACTGTATATCTGTGACTCTTGTTTTATTTCCACTATATCTATGTTATATTGTTGTCTCTCTTGCAATATCTCTAAATATTTATGTGTTATATCACCTCTCTCATTTCATGCCGAAAATAAATTGGATCATATAAGAGCATACCAAGGGTTGAATCCACTAGAAATTCAACATGGTTTCATAGCAAGGTTGCTCTGGAAGGAAACCAAGTGCACAATGGAATATCTATGAAATCTTAGTGACCAGGGAAGAGATCAAGTTCATATCTAGGGTTATAAGAGAATATCTATTAGATCAGGAGAGTTGAGGTGGGTGCTTGAAGTACTAAGCATAGATCCATGAGAGATATTAGAACATCTATGAACCAATAGGAAGAAATTGAAGAACAAATTTTCGGGAAACAACAATACATAGGTATTTTCATAAGGGTGGTTTGTTGAGCAATGGCAGGAGGCTGGGAAGTCAAAAATAATATCTCAAATAGGTGGAGAAGGAATTCCATTAGATATATGATCCATTTGAGAGAAAATAGGAGCAGAGAAGGAATTCCATTAGATATATGATCCATTTGAGATAAAATAGGAGCAGAGAAGGAATTTTTCTCATGTATTTGTGTCATCTACATAGGAGCAAAGATTGATTTTTTCTCAACTTCTTGAGCCACGAAGGAAAGTGACTCAAGAGGATTGCAGATGTGTGAAGAAGGAAATTCATTCAGATATCAGGGTATGATATATCTATTGGAGAAAGTGACTCATAGATAGAGAAAATAAGGATTTTTTCTCACATAGATCTTAGCACGATGTGAAGAAGGAATTTCACCTAGAGATGTAATCAATGAAAAGGAGGAGGCACAATAGACATATTTGGTAGCACAGATAGATCTGGGCAACAGAGTAGTTTCAAGTTTAGGGTCGTACAACAACAATAGAGGTTCTTGGTTGTAGGTGTTTTTTTTTTCTGAGCGGACGAAAAATACACATAGAATGAGATAGTAATATCTCATAGAGTGGGTGGAGAAGGAATTCCATCCAGGTGTGTAGGATAGGGTATGAGGAAAGAAGTAAAGGGGAAGAAGGGGGGATAACATTCAACAATAATGAAGCAATAATATTTAGGTAGGTTATTTGTTGCATTGTATTATACCCTAGGTGGACCATTATCCCGGGAAGGGAGCCTAGGATTTTATTTTAATAAAATCAACTAGATCTAGAAGCATGAGAGATATTCAACAATATGATGGAGGACTCAATGACCCATGTGGATCTTGGTGATGATTCCAAGTATGAAATTAAGGGGAAGGGAAATATCATGTTTTAAATTGAGTCAGGAGGTTTGTTAGAGGCACAATATGTGCTTTATGTACTAGAACTAAAGAAAAAAATGCTCTTTGTTTCAGTTTTGGAGGACATGGGGTTTTCAATTAATTTTTAGAGAGGGAAAGTAATGATATGTTTAGAGGGATATAGCCCTCACACAACATTGAGAATGGGTGTCAGAGAAGGTATTTTATACATGTTTCAGGGTAAACCTGTAAGAGGATCCAATGGGTTCTTGGATCATGAATCAATGTCAGCGAAAAAGTATGAGGAGAAGGAGGATTCAAAGAGTGAATAGTTGAAGAATGATCAGATTTCACAGACTTCTATTGTGGGGATTAAACCTTTAGAGGGGAACATGGCATTATCCCCTTCCATTTATTTTAGGATACTAAGTTGGTATGAGATGAAACTGATGGATTCTCATGAGAAGGAAGCTTCTAGGAGCACATTGAAGGAGAGAAGGCCTTCGATGAAGGTTCCAAACTTCATGGAATTGATATGTTGTGTCATCAATTTTGATAATTAGAGTATTCAGATAGGAACTGATCAACATGTTGGGAAGAATGTCAGTATGCAGGATGATGTGTGTGACATTGTGCTAGATTCAGAGGTAGAACCAATTCCAAGTGGCTCTTCGGGAAATACCTTCATTGCTAAGAGGGAGTGTTAATGTTAGTTGTAACATCAGACATGTATTTCTACACAGGTATATGTGTCTAGACTTGTGGAAATATTCTGAATCCTTATACTCTTTAATTTTCTTTAATTAAAGGAATTATTAGAGTAAACAACTTTTATTAATTAATTGTGTAATTAGTAAATTGAGTTTATTTAGAGAATGCTAAAAGTTAGCATGCATGTTGTTAACACATAAGATTGTATGGATAAAAAAACTCACCTTGGTTTTTTTTTGAGTCATAAGGTTTATAGGACATAGGTTTTGAGACTTTAGATTGTAATCATAAAGTTAGATTTGGTTTCAAAACGAATAAGGTTATGTCTTGCCTTAGTCTAAAGTTTTAGTTATGTGATTGTTTTTATGACAAGCATCATGTCAAGGAGTATTTATGGTTTTCAGAGCCTATAATCTAACCATTTATCCATGGATTATTTCATACCATCAAATAACAGCCTCCTTGAAGTGTGCAAGCTATGATTGACATGCGTTGCGAACTGGCATTGTGAACTGGTTAAAGAGGAGAGTTGGAGGTTCGACTACTTGTAGACACCCTCGGGAAATTTCAAATATACCAGCATCAAAATCAGTACCACCAGGTACTCCATTAGGTTTTTCATCCTGTTTGAAGGTCGAGAAAATGGTTTTGGATGTTTTTTCCTTTGGGCATTGTGAACTAGCACTGTGAACTGGGTAAAGAGGAGAGTTGGAGGTTCGACTACTTGTAGACACCCTCGTGCAATTTAAAATATATCAACATAAAACTAGGGACCACCAGATACTTCATGAGGGTATTCATCTTGTTTGAAGTTCTATAAAGTGGTTTTGGGTGATTTCTCCTTTTGGCACTGAGAACTAGTAGACAAGGGCACTGGGAACTCATTTCATGTAGCAGTTGCTTCTAACGATTTGATTATAACTCTAAAAATGTGATGTGGGTTTTCTTGGATTTTTTAAGGAGGAGCACGATAGTGGCATTGACTTGCTAACCAAATTTCATCCTAACCCATTTGGGCATTCGAGAGATATAAATAAAACACCAGTGCGCTGCAAACTGATGCTACAAACTCTATGTTTTTCATAGTTGTTGGATATTTGCCTTGTTTGGAGGTTGCCACCTATCAAAGAATGTTAGAATGGTATACTAGGAGTTATTCGGACATGATTTAATTTTTTTCCATCTCCATATCAATCAACATTATCTGTTTCAAAAGCAATTTATCATCATAGACAAAATCCCAAAAGAGTAGGAATTTGTTAGGATTTTGTTGGAATATTTTGTAACAAGAATCCTAAATGGAGGAGGATCCTATGTAACTCCTTGGTTTCAACCTCCTTAGGGTATATAGAGATTATTCACTATAAATGAAAAGTTTTTTTATGAGAAAAGGGTTGGATTCATGATCCAAGAGAGGAGAGAGTTGGAGGAACAATTTAGTTGCTCATTTGTAAGCCCTAGGGCCTATTGTAATTAACATTTCTTCCATTAAATATTCATGAGATTTGTTTAACAAATTTTCATCTTTGTATTCCATTTCTTTTTTTATCTTCTTGATTGAATATATTGTAGGTTGTGAGGATCAAATACCACCTTTGATTAACAAAACCCTCAACAACAAAGGATCTGTTGTGGATGGCATGTTAATCATTGTTTCTATTCAATCTTCTTTTCAATCTATTATGTAGAGAGGATATATGTTTAGTAGACATTCTTCTGATTTTTCACTTTCCTTTCTTCTAATCATCATCATATAAAATCTTTACCTGATATTTAGCTTGATTGCCTTCAATTTGTAGATTGTTTTGACTCCATGCCCAATGGTAGATCATTGATCTACAATTAGATTATTTTCCTCATTCTTGTTCTTTCTTGATGATCCACCCAATTTTAAATTGATTTAATTTTGCAGGTTCGATGGTAGGGGAGAGACCTCTAATTTTGAGATTTTCATAAAATAGATATTTTTTTCCTACTATGTAAACCAGATTTAAGACACTTTGTTTCTAAATCCTTACTTGTTGGTCTATACTTTGGGATTTCCTTCTGTTATTGACACCTTTTCTAAGTTTTCCTCATCCATATGTCACCTTGATATAAACAATTATCTATAAATTCTAATGGGTAATGGGTTTGCACTCATGGAATTCTGAGTGTGACTCTTGCTGCTAACACATGCAATCTTAGCATGTAATTCTAAATCTCTTTTGATATTATAAAGAGATTATAACTCATGATTATAAAAGAAAGGGTAGGATAAGTAAGGATACACAATAAAAAAGATAGCAAAGGAGGACCTTTTCTAGTGTGCAATCTCCAAGATCACACTCAGGAGTAGAGAAGGATCTCTACTCAAGTATTTGGATCATGAAGGATGACTATTCAAGAGGGCTATGGATTACACTTGATAGAAACTTGAAAAATTCAAGGATATATTTGATAGGGAAGGAGAAGGACTTCAATCTAGAGATTAGGTCAAGGAGAAGAGAGAACAAATACTTACATAGGTTCTTTTCAATCTAAGGAAACCACATGAGAGTGTTAGATCATATGAAAATTGTCTTATAAGTTTTCCATGCAGATACACGGTTCACAATGTAGATAACCACATATATATGAGATTCACAAGAAGGTGAATCATATATGCCTTGAAAAGCATGCAAAAAATAGTCATACAATAGATCAGACCTTGCCAGGTTAGTCTGCAGTTGTATTTCTCTCGATGGGCCATTATCCTTGTTATGGGACCCCTAATTTTTGCATAATAAAATAATTCTTAGCACTAGTTTTCCCTCCGGGTTTTTTCCATGGGTTTATACTTGAAACATTTGGTTTTATTATGTGTTTGATTTGGTTTCCTTATTTATGTTTTCGATGCATGTTTAGTTGATTTCTCAGCTTTTATTTTAGTATATAAAGTGATTTTTTTTTAGCTAATTTCCAGGTAATGATTAGGAGAAATTTTAACATGGTATTATAGCATACCAAGGGTTGAATATGCTAGAAATTCAACAAGTAATTCTTCCTTGAATTTAACCTCCCCTCTAGCCTCTTGATGGTATTGTACTTGGTGTTTGAGGGAATAAATTTTGTACCTATCCTATTAGAACTCCCATTCTTCCATCACTACCTGTTCATAAGAAGCATGGGATACGACCAAACCCATAGAGCAAATTTGTCTTTCTTTTCCTTTATTCGTGTCTATGATTACCTTCTCAGTGATGATGACTGCTTCACTATCCATTGTTAACTTTCTTTTCTTGTGATTTTTCCTTACTATAGAATTCTTATTTTGATCATAGGAAAAGAGCTCTAGATCAGCCATCTCGTCCACTTGTTGGGGGATTGGTTGATCACCCTAGGATAGTATGTTTATTAAACCCCCACATGTGTAGAAAGGATATGATACCGGGTCCTAGTTGACTCCTTTTTCTGCTGATTTTTTACCTATTTTAGTGTCTTCCTAGGTGTTCTCTTCCTCAATGGAGATACCCTTTTGGGTCTTTTCCTAGGTATCCCTTTTAGTCTTTTTCTCTAATATTTATGAATCATCTAGGGGGATATCATTAGGCTTCTTGGTTTCCCATTCATTTCTAGTTATATGATCTAAGTTTACCTCAATGTGTTTTTTACCCTTTTCCTCATGCATTGTGTCATTTTCTTTTCCATTATTACCACCATCTAGGAAACTTCATTTATCTCCTTTTGTGACTTCATAATTAGTTTTCCAATTAGAGTATTTTTCGTTGCCTTTTCCATTTTTATTCTCCCTCTCTTTCCAAGTAATGAGATGTCTTTATATTTTTGACCAAGTGACTCCTTATTTGAAGAATCACTGCTTGATGAATTATACTTATTACTTTGATAAGGGGGGTCATTCCCTTTTGGGGAATTATCACTTTTATTTCCACTCTCCTGGTCTTCTACTTTTATATTTTTCTCCTTTGGAAACCTTGTGGGGATTATCTCACTTTCGAGATTTTCATTGATTATAAGGACTGTTGAGTCCTCCCTTTTGTCTTCCTCCTCTATCAAGTCAGTGAATTCACCTAGCTTGTTTAAAATAATCAGTACCTTCTTTCCTTCACCATTTTTTGTCTTACTCCTGTTCTTTCTCTTAGCAACCGATATAATTCATCCTTTTTTGTGTTTCTTTGCCTCTTCATCTTGGATTTTCTTTAGTTCATAAAAACAAAATTTTCTTCTATTTTTCTTCTCCACAACCTGTTATTGTTGGGCCTATTCCTACTTATGTCCTTTTATTTTCTCAATAAATTCTCGCTCCCTTTGTTTCTTCTAATCTTTCTTCCTTTTTTCAACGAGTTTGTCTTCTTCCTTTTCTTCTTCTTCTTCTTATTTATTTATTTTCTCTTCCTAAATCCCTCTCTCTTCAACTTGTTCTTTCATAATATTCTCTTTATCTACTAGTATGGTCTGCCTTTCCTTTTCTATCATAAGATACTCTTTTTTTCATGAATTTTCTGTACCAGACCCTATACTGGAGGATGACCCGGCCTTCACTATTTTGATTTGTTCTTCCATAGGTAAGGATGAAAAAATATTTACCCCGGGATTGGAACTTTTCTTTTTTACTTCTTGTCAAACATGAGAATATTTGGTAAAAAAATACTCCTCCCATTTTTCATGGGAATATGGCCAAGTGAGAGACACTTGTGTTCCATGCTTTGGTATCAATCCTTTAGGATCATGTTTCCTATAACTACCTATCATGAATTTATATAATAAATGGAACTGACCTTCTTTATTTTCATGTTTGGAATCCTTTACAACATAATACCCTATCTAGAAGTTGTAGGGAATGAATAACTTCTTCTTGTTATGGCAATATTTGTCTCACCCCATGCAATCTTGCATAGAAGGCCTTTTTCCATTTCCCTATGCAGAGTTTTCATCTCTTTTTGCAAATCCCAGAGATAAAAATACACTTTTTCCACATATACCGACCTTTCCTACTATACAACATGCGTATACACATGTTGCACCACTACAACCCACGTACATCTGGAGATGTGACCAAAAATGAAAAATGGTGTCGGGTTTCCATGTCACGACAGAAGATCAATGATCGTTGGTCTTCCATATAATAGATGTTGAAAAATACTGAGAGGGGGGGGGGGGTGAATCAGTATTTGAGCTATCAATAATTTTTAATTTTCTTTCACTGAAAAATCTTAGTCTACTTTATGGAGATCAGTTGTTGTATATTCTTATGAAAACAGTAGTGCATCCAGAGATCTTATTAAGGGTTTCTTCATTCATCAGATGT
>JZKD02S0181486.1:54998-73736 GCA_000966675.3 Picea glauca | reverse complement strand
TGTCTCTGTCTTCAATGATTATTATTAAGAAAACATTCTACAACAATGTACTAGTGCAGGCTCATACTAGTACGCAGGCTTCTACCTGCAGAAGGCTACAACCTTCTCTCGTTTAACAGCCTTTCCTGGAAGGGAGCTTCAACCCCTTGAAGATAGCACCAGTTTCTACTGGAAGATTGCTACTACTGAAGAGTTTAACCCTCATACTCACTGTTGACCACGTTTCATTAATTTTCACACTGGATCAGGCAGTTTCATCTAATGGTTATGACAGTAACAGAAATTATCTCAAGAGTAAACACAGATCTACAGACCTTCAGGAAGTTACCAAAGAATACATATTAAACAACACAATAAACCTGGAGATGATGCCTCTGATCTCATGGTTGCTGAAACCACAACTGTGATCTCTCTGTCAATGTAGATTTGTCGCCTGACTTCCACATGGAGGTTCCTCTTTCTTCAAACCTTTCATTATGCCTCCACAAATGACATCACCCGCCAGTAGATATCCCTACTGTCAGAAAAATGGCCTCTGCCTCCTTCAACCACAGTCGTGATCTCTCTGCCGAGAGCATCGACCCCCTTTTTAAGCCCATTGGTCCAGGACCCATTCAACGTTCATCGGGTCCAATATTTATTGCTTGGAGGAAATCGGGCTCCTGTTTAAAAATTGAATTAAACCTTCACGCGCCCTTTTAAATCAAAAGTCCTGATCATTTCTGGATCTGATGGTCTAGATTCACTTGCGATTTCGCATTTCGCGAAATCGGGGTTTTTGATGTCAAGTGACTTTGTCATTACCAAGTCCCGATCCTCGATGTCGATGCGCCCCTTTCCATGCGCTATCCCTGCTGGCTATAGGCCTTGGCTCCATAAGACCGTCAACACATGACCTTGTTCAACCCTCTCATCGGGGTTTCAACATTTTCGATGTCACCATGCACATGCCTCCGGGATTACCGATCCCCGATTTCCCGATGTGTTTCAACCCCCCTGGCTGACCCTGGTTCACGTGACCGTTACCTGTAACCGCATCCTTATCTCTGACAGCTGGAATCCACTAATCCTCTGTCCTCCTTCATTGTTGTGCTGACAGTTGTACCCCACTCATTGGGATTTCGCGGATCGCGATTTCGAAATGCACAAAACCTTTGTGCTCGGGATCTCCGATATCCCGATTTCCGATTAGCCAATGAACGTCCTCCTGTCGGGCCTTTCACTGATGGCACCAATCTCTTGCCACGCGTCCTCTCAGATGGACGGTCCCAATTGTGTCGGGATTTCGGGACTTCCGATGTCTTGTTTCTTTTCACCTTGGGAACTCCGATTTCCCGATTGGCGATATGCCGACTCGCTCCTAATTTTCGACACCTGTCCCTCAAATGGACGGTCTCGATACCTTCGGGATTTCGAGACTTTCGATCTCTCATTTCCTTCAACCTCAGGAACTCCGATTTCCCGATGTCCGATATGCCGATAGTGCCTTGATCTTCGACACCTGTCCCTCAGATGGATGGTCCCAATCATTGATGCCTCTGCTGACATCACACGTGGTTTGACACGTGTTAGATCCTGCCACGTGTCACTCTGATTCGTGACTTTCATGTGCCTGAAATGTTGAATCTGCTTGACAGCTTTCATTCCTTGGTTGTGCCACGTGTCACTTTGCTGACGTGGTCTGCTTTCGTGAGTTGAATCAATGGTTCAGATGCAATCTTGGCTCAACGGCTGCGATTACATCGCGAAATCGCATATCGCGATTTTGGGGTTTTCGATGTCAATTGAACTGGACATTTCAAAGTCCCGAACCCCGATCCGTACAGAGATGTGATCAACGGTCCTGGTGTGATCTTGCATTAACGGTTGCGATTGAATCGCAATATCGCGTTTCGCGATTTCGAGGTTTTCATTAACGAGTGATTTGGACCTTTCAAAGTCCCGAACCCCGATACTCTGCTGACTTATCCCCCTCGCAGCTTCTGCAGATCTGATGGCTGTCGGGTGTCTTCATCCAATCTGACGACTCATATCTTTCTTGGTGGCCCACACACTATCTTTCGTATCGGGAAATCGCATTTCGCGATTTCAGGATTTCTGAAGCACTTGTTCACGGGAGTCGCGAAACCCCGATTCCCGATTCTCCGATACGGGCTGTGATCAACGGTCCGGAACATTTCTTATCCAATGGTCACTGGATATCTGTCTTCCTTCTTGAGTTCTTACATCCGAATCCCCAAGGGGTTTTATCCTTCATATCCTTCCATCTCCGTTGTTGCCATCAATGACAACAACCATCAACACACATTCGTTGCTTGTTCAATATTTGCCAACAATAGAAACGTTCTGAATCGGTCCTTTAGTTTCACTTGAAGGATATAAATGGGCCAATTCATAGCTATGGAAAAGAGGAGAAAGAATTCAACTTTGAGAGCAAAGTTACTCTGGAGGAATTATTTACTTCACATTGAGTCTGCATCCCTTTATCCTTTAGGATTGAACGAAATGTCCAACCCCTAAGATCTTCCCTTATTGAGTGAGACCTCTATTTTCTCTCTTACATGAGCTTTCCTTTGGTGGAGGATTGAAGTGGTGGAGGCCCAACCAAAAGGAACTTAGTTTCTCGGTTCCGAACCATGCCAACATAGAAGTTTGTAACTTTTTCACTTCTGTTGATTATATCTTAATGGAAATATTGTTTTCTCGTCCAATTGATATCTTGCAAATATTTGAATTATTATCCCATGGGAATATTTGTTATGTATGTTAATGTTTTATGCTATTGAATGTGATAACATCATATATTATCACCATATGCTTGCTTTGCTTGGTTTTTGAGGACTAGTTGCAGGTATATTTCTTTGGGTCGAGTGCTCAATGGTGGAATTCATTGAATGTCTAGACGAGGTATGCCTTTTATCTTGTCTTGCTAGCATATTTGTTTATATATCATACTTGATAATAGAGTTGATTTTTGCATTCATTTTCGTCTGTTGTGGTTTTCCCCTAGCCATAGAGAGATTTTCCTCATAACACTTCTTCTCTTTTACAAGAGTAGCATTGAATCCATGCATGATTGTTTGATAGTAGATTTACCCAACCATCAATTTGTCAGGAACATAAGTAGGTAGCAAGTGTGGTGGGATCATGGCTCCATAGATTCTTAAATATGTATTCTTTTTCTCAAAATAAAAATTCCCTATGCAAGTCAAAACCTTGTTGGCATGGTTTGATAGCCTAGGGAATTCTTGGATAAATATAAGAAAGTATATTGTGCGAATGAGGATGTTAAGTACCAAATATATTTGAATACATTAACCACACAAGATATATGGAACAATATATAAAAATAACTCTTTATTATAACAAAACCCTTAGGGTAGGGAAACACCATACAATGGATCATATTATGGAAGGGGTCCTTATTTAATAGTATAGTGGACCTAGTCTGCATGACATTGAATGGCCTCCAATATTATTAGTATGGTCCATTTGGTCCCCCCCACTACCTCTCTAGATAAACTAAATTCCATCCCCCTTATGAAATAGTTGTTCCCAATGCTTTTTATAAGGGTGTACAACCATATACCAGGGTCCTATGGATAAGTGTGGACCATAGTGTTGAAGTAGATTGGAAAAACAAGGTCCCATGTATAAATTTGTGCCACCATTATGAAGTATTCCAACTGCAACTGTGAACCTGGGTTCCATGTACAAGTGATCATGTGAACTTCGTGCTAAAGATATTGAAACAGAGGAACCAACTGAATTTGATGCTCTAAAGATCAACATTGGTCATGTGGATCGACATATGTAGAAATAGACAAAAATTCATCCAATACTACTGGAGAATAATAAAACCGAAGAAGAATATGCAGATCATTTTCTTGTTTACTCTCTAGTAATTTCTCTACATGAGGTGGAGTAGAGTGATAAAAGAGAAGATGGAAGTGGTTGGAATCCCATAAATGACAACTATCCATATACCAATCATCACCATCGGCCTCAAAATCATACCAAGCATATACTTCTTGATTATATTCATCCCTGATTTCTTCCATAAGATATCTCTCATATAAGCAAGATAAATACCCTTGAATGTTTTGACAGTTGTCCCTAGGGTCATGTAGATCATCTATGATTCCTTGCGGATGGTAATGCATATTGTCTTGGAGGGATTCAATCTTCTGTAGAATTTCCATGATTTGAGAGTGAATATGCATTGGAAACACCACACATAATATACCAAAATAAATCTCTTAAAATTATCTATCCAATGGCTATGACCTGGTAGAAATATGAGCACCCCATGAGAATTTATGAGTTCTGTAGTCTCGTTGCCATCACAGAGACCCTAAAAAATGGTTGATTTTAAATCAATGGTATCTTCACTTCTAGAGCTCCAATTTAGATGGTTTTTTTTAATTGGTTATTTTTTAAAGAGTAACTTAGATATGTAATTTGTTTTGGTAAAATTCCACTACAACTTCTACAGGAATCAGAAAAATCGCATGGCTATCGTGGAAAAAAGACCCTGAAAAATAACAGATTTTTAAAATGCTGATAACTTTACATCTCGGACTCCATTTAGAACAATTTTTTACATAAATTGTTTTTTTTTAGAGGAACTCCAATATACAACTAGTTTCTACAAATTGCACACAAAAAACTTCAGTATTTGTTCAGAGTGTCGTGGCCCTTTTTTTTGTTTCAAAAAATTTGCAAAATAAAATAAAATATTTTCCCACAATTCCTGCCAAGGAAAGTGCTCTAATACCACTTTTTAAGTACCAAGAATCTATAAATACATTAACCAAACAATATATACGGAAAAATATAGAAAAAACACCATTTATTATAATAAAACCCATGCAATGGATCCTATTATGGAAGGGATCCTCTCATGTTCACTTTTCTCTTCAACAGGGAAACCTCCTAATGAGATACAAACTCCAAATACAAAAAAATATCCTCACACCCCATTACATTGCTTGAACCCCTTTATATAGTACTACCAACCACCTAAGAACATTCTAGAGGAGGAACCTTCTAGAAGTAGAACCTTTAAGAAGTCATATTACATTTATTATGTTCACATATATCTAACTACCATAGTGGGCCTTATTTAATAATATAGTGGACCTATTCCACCTTTCATTGAATGACCTCCACTATTATCATTATGGGCCCTTTGTACCCCCTCTCCCCCCACTACCTCTCTAGCTACACTACAGAGGAAGTCACAGACTTGGGAATATAACTTTTCATATATTTCCTCCCACAACATGTTGAAGTATACATGAACTGACGTTTTAGCAACCTTCCAACGTAACGATAGTATGGGAAATGTGTTTTGTGCACATAATACATCCAATAGAAAAGACACCATTTGAAACTCCATAGGGTTACCTGTCTTTGGATATTTTTCTTGAGTGATATTCAGACTTAGTTGTTTGGAGATAACCCCTCCCTAATTGAACTTCCTACCCCACGTCGCTATTGAAATGGTTAATAATACTAAGAATGGGGCGGGTGAATCAATACTATATGATTTTAATCCCTTTATTATGATATGATCATAGTTAGGACTTATATTTGCAATTAGTTATACCATAAATGTACTCATCATAATCACATACAATATTCATTATATTTAAAAACATAGAGATGGAAATCCATATTATGAAGACCTTGAAATAATTTATAAATGAATATCAATTCATGTATGAATAATGAAGACACCAATCCTCTTATGAGAACCAACTCATAAACTAGGAACCAACCTACAAACATACACAAACTTGTAAATGAAATAGGACATGAATTATTTGTAGACTCCAACCTACAAACTAGGCACCAACCTGTAAATAAAATAGGACACCAATCCTCTATAGGCACGAACCGACAAACTAGGAACCAACCTAGAAATGAAAGAGGACATAAATACTCTGTAGGCACCAACCTAAATGATTTGAAATTCCTTTAAAAAAAAAATTGTCTGAAATTGACCTTAAGCCACAACAAATTTCTTCACAAAATATTTGGTCCTCTTTTCTTCTCCACGAGGTTCATGAGATATGAACTCTACTCTAATTCATTTTTGTTTCATATCCTCCCCTTTCATGCACACTATCTCAACCAAGGGATTGTTATTTATATAGATATCCTGTACTCAACCATTTCTCCACATACAAATTTGTGTTCATCAATTTGACTTCGAGTCCCTTTGCTTCTTCCTCAAAATCGAGACCTAACATTTTTCATTTCACACAATCTGGTTCACTAGTCCTCAACACTCAATGACCGTATGATCATTTCTCCATTTGATCTTGTCTGTCAATATCTGATTGTGTTTATCAGGACAATCAAGGTGCCTATCAACCCCACAGGACCTAACACTCATCCATCATCTGATCAGGGTTTCCATTTAATTTCCACCATCGATCTATGATCGTATTTTTTGGGACAGCAAGGACTATTGGACCCTTAGCTCCTTATCACTCAACAACCATCAGATTTATATTTTCATTCAATATCCATCATTGTTTTTTGATCATGTCATCAGGACCATAGTGATTCTAAAACACTCAACACTATCTCAATCGTTGCATCATTGATCAACAATTGTCGTTGGTTCTCGTAGTTCCTCTTGTCAGAGTTCGCTCATCGAATTCAATCCAACCATGTCCTCTCTTATGGAATATACTTCATGACCTTTATGGAACTCCAAATGACCAAAACACCTCCACCATCGATCGTTCAAGATCTATGGTCACGCTCGTTAACATTTGTTTCCATTGAACCAGGTTTTTCGGTAGAGGACTTGTACATATATTCCATGTGTATGCCACATGTCTCACTCACAATCATGTATCCCACTGCGATGTGTCCACTTCACAATCATTGATGTTAACTCATCATGTGTCTTTGAAAACTTCCACGTGTCCTTTTCAAACTCGTTGATTTACTTTGCTTCAATCATATCCTAGTCATTGGTCGAAATGAATGGATATATTTGTCAGCATGTAAATCAAGGAATGATGGAATAGTATTCGATGCCTTTACATTGATAAATACGTTATCTCCAAATGAACCTGTGATGGTTTATGGTGTATGCCACTTTGATATTACGTGGTTTCTTAGATAGATTCCACATGGATATGTCATGGTATCGACATGATATTGACATGGCTACTTAGGCTGACATGGCACTAACGTCATGTTGATTTCATCACTTTCGTCATCTCTTCTTCAAACACTTTGATGAATTGTCTCTTTGACATGTGGCCAACTATGGATAGAGAATCAAGGAATATTCCCTTTTCGATACCATTAGAGTTGATCCATAAATGTTCATAAGATTGGGTAAGTTTCACAGCTCTGATAAGAGGGGTATCAAAGAATATTCCATTTCAATACCATTATTTTGGAGCGCATATTTCTATGTCAATGTTATGGCTCCAAATAATTAACTTTGAAGGTCGAACTCTGAATGAAATTTTATGCTAGTCGTCAATCTGGATAGAGATATAATCTCATCCATCCATTACTATCATATTAATGAAGACTCTGGGAATTATATTTAACGGTCACGATCGACTATAAATTTTGATCCAATGGTCACGGTTCTTTGATTTTGTAACTCCGATAGACTACATCAACGGTCATAATATATTTTGATCCAATCTCAACCATCCAAACCTTTAGACACATAAATAATGTCAGGGTCCAATGAATCTACAATCACGGTTGATTATTTATCCTGATTTGATGGTTCTTGTTCCTCGACACTTGCAATGGGAATTCAAATATCTATACACCTGGAAACATGATTCAAAAAATTTAGATTCACTATTGATGTAGGATCATCGATCTCTTCGATGATCAAGGAACAATATATCCTCCTTCCTCAAATGAGGTTTCTTTCACAACCAATATTTAAGAGTTCGTTGTCATCTTGTCACAAATAGCTTATCATTGATGACACTATCAATTAATCAGTCAAAAAATCCCCCCTACAATGTTGACATCAATGAAACAATTTTTCCAACAATATCCCCCTTTGCATTGATGGAAAAAACTGAGTAAAGCATATCACTTGCTCCCCCTATGGCTTATGTTGGCTCCCCCTATCAATATGATTTTCAACTGAGTTTCTTATTTTATTGGACATTTTCTCCCCCTTTGTCAACAATGAAAAGGATCCCTTTAGTCTCTTATGTCTTTCTACAATTCCCTTTCTAAGTCCCCTAGCATGATACTACTCTTCTATTTATTTTTATGCAATGTGCAATCATATGCACTCTTCTTTTGAGCTTTTGGTTCTGTTGATATCCCAACAACTTTCAATTGAAGCTTTAACTGAGAAGTGAGAATAAATCCCATCTTCTCTATGAGATAATCAAATGTATATATAGGTAGGGTTTTGATAAACATATATGCAATTTGTTCCTTGGTATGAACATACTCCAATTTGACAGTCTTGTCATTCACTTGTTCCCTTAGAAAATGATATTTGATTGGGATACATTTTGTCTTTGAGTGCATTACTAGGTTTTTGGAAATACCTATGGCACTAGTGTTTTTACATAGTATAGTAATTGAATTATTCCATTCTATCTTAATGTCTTATAGTGCTTGCTTCATCCAAAGGTTTTTTGTGCAACAAGATGTTGTTGCAATGTACTCCTCTTCTATCGTGGATAAGGATATTGAATATTTTTTCTTGCTTAACCAAGATACTAAAAAACTGCCCAAGAATAATGCTCCACCACTTGTGATTTTCTTGTCATCAACATTTCCTTCCCAATCTACATCAGTGTATGTTGTTAGAGTAAAATTATCTCCTTTTGGATACCACATTCCAAAATCCATAACCAATACAATATCTTGCATAACATCATGCCTTGGTGAAGTTACATATAAAATACTAAAAATCATTGATATATACATGTTTTGATTTGCTTCTGGTGATTCATCATCCTTACTCAGCTTGCAACCTGTCATCATGGGAGTACTAACAGGATTGCAATATTCCATGTTGAACTTATTTAACATCTCCTTTATCTATTTTGTCTAAGAAATGGATATTCCTTTATTTGAATGAAAACTTTGTATACCTAGAAAGAAGGATAAATCACCCAACTTGGACATCTCAAATTCATTTTGCATGTTCTTTGAAAAACTTTGACTCAGATCATCAGATTTTCTTCCAAAGATGATATCATCTACATAGACCACAATGACAATTATATTTTCATTTTCTTATTTGATGTAAGTATTACTTTCTATAGTTCCTCTCTTTTAATATTTCTGAGTTAGGTACTTATCAAGCCTTGAATACCAAGCTCTAGGTTCTTTATTTAGACACAGAGAGGTATTTCTTTAATTTGCACACATAATCTTGATTATCTGCCAGCTGAAATCCTTCAGGTTGTTCACTGACTACTTCTTTTTCCTAATTTCTATTTACAAATGAAAATTTAACATCCATTTGATATACTTTGATACTCTTGTAGCTTGCTAATGACAGAAAGATTCTAATTGATTCTAGTCTAGATACTGGAGAAAATGTTTCATCAAATTCCACCCCTTCAACTTGAGCATATCATTTACATATAATCCTTTCCTTATTTCTAACTACTTGTCCATTCTCATTCAGATTGTTCCTAAAAACCCACTTGGTGCCAATTACATTATTTTCTTTTGGTCTTGGAACTAACTCCCAAGTTTATTTTTTCTTAATTTGATCTGATTCTTCATTTGTAGCATTAACCCATTATTTTTTTATCTTTTCTAGCTTCCTCAAAGTTCTTGTGTTTTATTTTAGATAGTAGAGATGGATTTGCATGTTCTGGTGATCTTATCAATTGTCTTCTTGTATGGAAACCTTTTTTTTTCTCTCTAAGAATCAGTTCTTCAGGGTGATTATTATGAACATACCTTGAGGAGGTTTTTGTGTCTTGTCCAGGAGCTTCATTTTCTTCTTCTTTTGCATTATCTTCCTCGTTGTCTTTCTCTTGTTGTTCTTCTTCTACATTATTTTCCTCATTATCTTCTTCATTTTATTTCTCTTCTTCACTATAGCATGTTGTTGATGGTTGTTCATTTGTTTTCATCTTGATCCTTCTAAGATTTTCATCATCCACTCTCACATTTTCACTTTCAACAATTTTGTTTAATCTCATATTTAAGCATCTATAAGATTTTCTTTGAGAGGAGTAACCAAGGAAAATACCTTCATCATATCTGTAGTCAACATTTCCAAGGTTACCATCATCTCTCTTTATGTAGCATTTTATTCCAAAGACGTTAAGGTGTTTGACACTAGATGACATTCCTTTCCACAATTCATATGGTGTTTTGTCACTATTATGTTGGAGTTGTGATCTATTCATAATATAGACAATTGTTTAGACCGCTTCCCTCTAAAATATGTCTGACAATTTATATTTATTTATCATTGTTCTTGACATTTATTGTACAATCATGTTCTTCCTTTTATCCACTCCATTTTTTGTGGAGTTATTGTAGTTGGGAAGCATATTCTTATCCATTTATCTTCATATAATTCATTAAACTCATCTTGTTGGAATATTGGTTGTTGTCATTGATGTTAACCCTAGTCATTAGTTTTGGACCGCAATATTGATGAAGGTATTTGGACATGAAGGACAATGCACATGCAAATACAACACCTATGGATGGATAGTATACATCATGTTATTTTCAGTGGTATGTGGAACGTCATGTGGATCCTCATGGTTAAGGAGAAATGAATTATTGGAGATGACAAACTGAATTGAAGAAGAAAGTACAGGTCGGCCCTGGAGATAATTAAAGAAAATAATTACGAAATAAAAAACTACCAGGTCAGCCCTAATGTTAAAATGAAGTGACATAAATGGTATAAATACATATCATTATACATTCATTTTAAATACAAGTTGAATTTCAAAGGTAATCAGAAGTAAAGAAGGTCATATTTCAAGGGATGATGAAGTCTTTTGGTGATGTGTTCTAAGGTATGTTATTAACAGGTCATCTTACCATTTTCACTATAAAATTTTTTTAGAAATATTTAGATGGTGAAATTGATATGGCATTGAGAAGACATATCAAGGTACTTGTGGTAAAAAAATCATCTCTTTATTCGCTACAATTGTGGAGATACACTATGTGGAAGATAGGGCTTTTGACTAGTCTTGAAGCTAGTCAATAAACAAGTGTTCCGGGTAAAACAATCATAAATTCTTCATACAGAATACAAATGAAGTGAGACCAATTTCATTGGAAAGAGTACAGACTTTAGTTTCTTTTGTGCAATTTTCAGAATCTGATGTTAAATATTGAGTGCGGGGAATTATGTACAAGTTCTCTCTCCTAAATAAACCAGAATTGAATAAAGTCTACCATTCTCTCTATAACTTATTTTTGGGAAGGATTCAAGGAGTGAAAATTGGAGGAGTTTCATAGAATACATTGAGTAGTATTATCTATAGGATCATAGTATTCCAATAATTGAAGAATTACAAAAGTTTAAGAAGTCTCAGGAAGCATTATCAGGCTTTATGTGATGGTTGGTTGATGGTGATGATTTAATGTAAAGTTTTATTATCACTCATATATTCTTTGGTGGAAGGAAGGGGCAAGGATGGAGAGTTCAAACCTCTCTTTATATTGGAGGATTTTATCTTCATCTTGGAGGATTATCCCTCCCTTTATATTTGTAAACTGTAGCTACCTTTGGAAGTCATTACTTCCCTTGAACAATAACTATTGATTATTTCTCATATATTGTGCATGGTGTATTGTGGTGTATTGGTGTAAATCCTATACTATTGTTCATTTCTCATTGGATATAATTGAATGGTTTAAGTATAATTTTAAAAGGTTTTTAAATTTTACTTGATTCTGATTCACCCCCCTCTCAGTATCAACATTTGGTATCAGAGCGGGTTACCTTCAGTACAGTTTAACAATTGGAAGGAAGATCCTAAGCATAAATGGAAGACAACATTACAAATGGGGTTACACGATTTGATGGAAGAAATTTTGAATATTAGAGTAATAGAATGGAAAATTACTTGAAATCTCTTGGGTAATATGTTTGGTTCTTAGTTTCTTCAGGATACAATGCTTTGAAGCAACCAAATACTGCAGCTCAGAAGGAAGCAAAAGGGAACACCAAATTGGCATTAGATACCATCCTGGTTGAATTGACAAATTCAATGAAATCTAAGGTGGCATCATGTGCATCATCAAAATATATTTGGGACAAGCTACAAGACCTTTATGCAAGGGAAGAAGCAGAAGAAGAAGAAGAAGTTGAATCAAATTACAACATCTCAGATTTCAAAGAAGCAAATAGAGGTCAATTCTTTTGATTTAACTGTGAAGGAGTAGGACATGTTGAATTTGAATGTCCTCATCCAATGATTGAAAGAGATGACATTAAAGAAGAAAATTCCAATGAAGAAGAAGAAAATCATGAAGCATAAATTATTCAACAAGAAGATGAGAATCTTAAAAAATCAAAGCATGTTGAGATTGAAAATACAAGCTCAAAGATACGCATAGAAAACTAAGAAGTGAATTGGGTAGTTGTGAAAAGAGAGTTGTAATATTGAAGAAACAATTAGAAGACTTTGAGAAACTAATAGAAGAAACCATTTCCTTGAAAACTCTACTCGAAGAAGAAAGAAGAATAGGAGAAGTAAGGAATGTCCAAATGATGAAGAAAGAAGAAGATTGTGAGAAACTTGAAAAATAAGTTGTCTCATTGAGGAAGAGCTTAAGAAAATCTCAAGTTCCAAAAGACTTAACATATCTTGGATGCATGGGTGAAGCTATATACAAAGAAGATGCAAATACCAACAAGAAGGTTGAAGAAAGAGATACACAGACAGTTGATGAGAAGTGGACCAGGATACCAAAAATAAGGAATGATTACAAAAGAGATGAATATCCAAGAATACCTCCTACCTTCAGGAATCAAAGAAGCTTCAATCAGTATGAAGTAAAATACAAAAGAGTAGATCATGAACCCATATGGAATACATCACAAAGAAGGTCACTTACTCTAGGGTATCAAAATTTCTTTCTTGGTCATTGTTATACTTGCAAAAATTTTGGACATAAGGGAATTAATTGCATAATCAATGAAAGGAACAACTACACAAGAAACATGAATGGTGTAAATAGAAGATATGGAAATAATCATGTATTTTTCAACAAAAGTTAGAATTCATTTTTCCCATTGATAGAAAAAAATATTGTATGCTACAAATGTAATTATCTTGGTCAAAAAGCATGAGATTGCAGATATTTGAATGAAGATTTCCTTATGCCAACCACAATATGGAGAAGGAAAGAGATTCCAAACAATGAAGATTGTCGAACACCATTGTTGGCCCTTGACCAAGTTTTGGAGATCCATGGTCATGTTTGACCTATTTTGGGACTTCGACAAGCTGGTCGAAGGAAGAGCGCAAGTCAAAGTGGATATCGTGGGATCTTATCCCCTTTTTAATGCATTTTTTGGATTAGGGTTTATGTAACGGGTATGGAATGTCAGCCCATTGGTTTACCCATGTTTAGGCCCATTTTGTAATGTATAAATAGAAAGCTAGGCAATGTAAGCTCTACCTAGTGAAGTCTAATGAAAGCTAAGTGTGAATGGTTATGATGCTTTGTGCATGTCGTTGAGAAGTTGCAGAGCTAAGTGCAAGTGACTATAAGAAGATCATGTGCAGACTGTAGGAAGGATTTGTGCTTGAACCTAGCTCGAGGAAGGAGGATCTGGGGAGGTGCGCGCAGATCTCATGTCCTTTGTGGAGTAAGGTTTTGATGCTTTGTTCCTGTAAGAAGCTTGACAGAAGATAATTGTAATGATCCCAAGCCAAATATTTTCTTGGAATCACTATCTACTACTGATCTATTGATGTGCAGGTATTTATTGAGTTATTAAGTGCATACAATATTCATCAACACATGAAGATCACAATATATTCAAGATGTAGAAGCACAAACAAATATCTGAGCTTTTTATTATGAGCAATGTAAGATCAATACAATAGATGGTTGATCTGGCATAAAATTCAGATGGTCATACAAGCACTAGATATGAGCTGCTACAAAATTCTCCCGACAATAAAAAATAAGCCTCCAAAGGCTGGATATACAATGAAGACTGAATCAAGTAGATCTGAGCCGTACTAATGCTCAACCTCCAAGATGGAAAGTGCCACACCCTACTAGAATGCTGAAGCCCTCAATAATTCATCCCTGCTACCAAATATGTCCAATCATATAAAGAAATGTGACAAACAATAGATTGGGTGATGGTAAGAATAACCCAAGTGCCCGAATCTCTAATATCCCTCTCAATCGCTGTAAATATGAAATCCCCCACTGAATGGTGCACCCCACTCGATGACTGAAACCCTAGTTGGTTTGTCCCTGATGAAGGAGGCCTCCAAATTCTCTGAAACTCTCCAAGAATATAGATCGGGCTATGAGAATCCCATGGGAGAAGTTTCGGACTCAGATCTCAAGCATATCTCCCTAGATCTAAGATTTACTGAATCACAGGACGTTCCCTATGGCTCCAAGATGTCCCAATCTATAGACAAATGTAGAATGATGATAACCCTCCAGAAAATCCCTCAAACTAATGGTCCTTCCCTTGCAAACAAAACCCAACTGTTGGAATGGCCCCAGGCCCTCAGGATAAGCTGGATTGAACCTCCCTCTAGATGATGGTGCACCCTTGCTGGAAACACAAGAACAATACGACCTGCTACCGTCTGAAGTGCTACATGGAGATGGGCTAAGACTAGAATGGTGTGGAGGAGTCTTTCATCCCCGAGACCAAGCTACAAAACAAGGTGAGTGGATATTTCACCACTGAGTTTCTCACAAGGGTTTGTACAACAAAACCCCCAAACTGAATGCTAAAGAGCAATAGAAAATGCTAATCCAAAACTAGAATGAGTAATAGGTGCACCCCAGCCTCTTACTTATACTTTTCCTTCTAATTCTTTGTTGAGTTAGGTTAACTCCCAGGGTTAATCTTTTATTCTTCTGTTGAGTTATCTTTTACTCCTTTATCCTTTTCCTTTATTAAGTCAACTTAAAAATATAACTTTTAAGTTCTTGACTTTCCCCCTCTCAGTGTGAGACTATGACCTAGTGGGGGTGCCTAGGCCACTGAGTCTCCTCATCACCTCTCTAAGAGGTGATGGACATTACAGTCTCCCCTGCTTGAAATTTCTTGTCCTCAAGCAATTCCAAACCTTCTTCTCTAACCACGTGCTCCTACTCCCAAGTGGAATCCTCAATGGGTAAATCCTTCCACCTAATCATATACTCCTTGATGCTTCAGTTTCAGAGCCTCTTCTCTCAAACTTCTAACACCTCCTCTAGAATCAAAACAAGTTGTCCCTCCTCATCCATGGAAGATAATGCCTCAATAGGCCTGACATGTTGACCGAGGGATTTCTTAAGGCACGAGACATGGAAGACATTGTGAATTTTGATACCCTGTGGAAGCTCCAGCTCATAAGCTACTGCCCCTATCCTCCTGCTGACCCTGTAAGGTCCAAATAAACATGGCTGCAGTTTCTCCGCTCTGCTTCTTTTAATGGAGGCCTGCATGTATGGTTGCAACCTCAAATAGACTAAATCACCAACCTCAAAGGTACGATCAACTCTGTGCTTGTCTGCTTGGACCTTTTGCTGGTTTTGTGCCCTCTGTAAATGATCCTTCAATTCCCTGAGAATGTCTTGGCTCTGTTGTATCCAATCCTGTACCATCAGAGCCCTGCTATCACCAAATGCAATATCCACAAATGATAAAGGATCATATCTATATAAAGCTCTAAAGGGTGACATGCCAATGGACATATGTTGGGTGGTGTTGTAAGAATATTCTCCCAAATGTAACCATCTGACCCATGCTTTCTGTTGTCTTGCTACGTAGTTTCTGAGGTAACCTTCCACCCATTTGTTGACTATCTCAGTCTGACCATCCGTTTTAGGGTGATAGCTAGTACTAGGAGTCAATGTCGTACCCACTAATATGAGTAACTCCTGCAAAAACGTACTCATGAATTTGTTGTCCCTGTCACTGATGATGGTTTTGGGTAGGCCGTGTAGTCTGAACACCTCTCTGAAAAATAATTTGGCCACCTATGCTACACTAAAGTCTGTGGCTATGGGAAAAAAGTGTGCAAACTTCGTCAACCTATCTACCACCATGAAAATGCCATCTTTTCCCTATGCTCTAGGCAACCCGGTGATGAAATCCATGGATATACTTTCCCACTCGTGCTCTGGAATAGGTAGGGGTTGCAACAGTCCTGCAGGGTGTGTGTGCTCATCCTTGTTTTCTTGGCATGTAGTGCATTCTTTGACATGCTTCATCACATCTTCCTTGAGGCCTTTCCATGAAAACCTCTCTCTCACCTGCCTGTACATCTTACTGATGCCCTGATGCCCCGCTACTAGTGAGTTATGACATGCATGCAGGATCTTAGCTTTGAGAGTTGATCCAGGAACTAAAAATATTCAGCCTTTGTAATAGATGAGGTCATTTATGACCCTGAAGCTGTCATCCTATATTTGCATGTCCAACAGTTGACAAGTGAACTGATCCTTTTCATATTCCACTATCAAGTGTTCCTTCCAGTCAATTGACATACCAGACATGGCAAAAATGGATGGCCTTCTGGATAATGCATCAGCCACTGTGTTGTTCTCACCTTTGACGAATTCAATGTCAAAGTCATAGGCCTGTATTTTTCTTACCCATTTTTGTTTTCTTTCATTCAAATCCTTCTACCCCAATAGATATTTAAGATTGTTATGGTCTGATTTGACCACAAACCTTGCACCTACCAAATATTGCCTGAATTTGGCTAGGGCATGCATGATAGCCAACATTTATTTGTCGTAAATGTTGTAAAGTAGTTCAGAACCCCTGAGTTTCCATCTTTCATAGGCAAGGGGGTGCCTGTTCTTCATCAACACGGTCCCTATACCTTCCCCCGAGGCATCACACTCCAAAGTGAAGGGTATGCTGAAATCAGGAAGAGATAGAACTGGGCAGGTGCTCATGACCTCTTTCATTTTCTCCATCGTGACTTGGGCCTCATCATTCCATTTGAAGGACCCCTTTTTGGTCAGGTCATTCAAGGGTGCGGACAGTTGAGAAAACCATTTGACAAATTTCCTATAGTATGTGCATAGGTCCAGGAATCCCCTCAGTTCTGTGAGTGTTTTCGGAGTAGGCCATTCCCTAATGGTTGTTATTTTCTCCTGGTGTACCTGTACCCCTTTTGCCCCTATAATGTGCCCCAAGTAAAGCACTTATGTCATTCCAAACTCACACTTGGATTCCTTGGTGTATAGTGATTGTTCTTCCATGATTGACAGGATTTGGTCCACATGTCGAAGGTGTTCCTCCCAGGTCTTCCTGTAAATGAGCAAGTCATGAAAGAATATCAACAAGTGTTTCCTCAACTATTTGTTGAACACATGGTTCATGCAAGACTGAAATGTGGTTGGGGCATTGCTTAACCCAAAGGGCATCACCAAAAACTCACAATGGTCGTCATGACACCTAAAGGCTATTTTTGAGATGTCCTCCTCCCTCATTTTGATTTGATGGTAGCCCGAGCGAAGATCAATTTTTGTGAAATATATAGCTCCATGCAGCTCATCCAACAAATCATCAATCCTGGGTATGGGGTACTTGTTTTTTAATCGTATTTTTATTCAAAGCCAGGAAGTCAATGCACATTCTCATCATTCCATCCTTCTTCTTCACCAAGACTAATGACAAAGCAAATGGGTTTGAACTCGGTCTGATGTGTCCCATGTCTAGAATCTCTTTGATGGCCTTATCTATCTCATCTTTATACTTCTTGGGGTGCCTATAGGGTGTGGTGATAACAGGCTTAGCCCCTGCTTCTAGCTCAATGATGTGCTCAAACCCCTTGTCTGGTGGCACACCTGGAGGAATCGGCCCAAACACTTTCTGGTGCTTGTCAAGGATTCTTTTGATCTCCAGTGTGTAATGCACCTTTCCCTTCTCATCCACCCGTGTTGAGACCTTACATTATGTTGAATATACAATTTCTTCCCTTCTGAAGATGGATTCCATTCTCTTGGTCGTGGACACTCTAGAAGAGTTACCTGTCATGCCTCTGAGCACAACCTTTCGTCCTCCTTCCTCCACAAAGGACATTTCCATGGTCTTGTAATTTGTGGTGATGGGTCCTAAAGTGCTGAGCCATTGCACACCTAGGATGATGTTGGTATCAGGAAGATCCATCACATACACATCCTGAATTAAATCATGCCTTCCCAAGGTGAGTTTCATACCTGGTATGTATCTGTTATAGGGCATAGTACTACCACCTGCTACCTCCACTTTGAATTCTTCAAACTCTACTGTTTGTATGTGCCTCCTCTTCAGTAATGCTGCATCAATGAAATTGTGGGAAGCTCCTCCATCAATCAGAATCGACACTCTTTGTCCTTACAAGACCCCTATCATCCTGAAGGCATTGAACTTGGGTACCTCACTGATAGATGCCAACGTAGCCTGCTCTCCAGCTGCACAGTCTAGTTCTGGAACCTCCTCTTTTGCTGCCTCTAACGTTTCGGCCTCCATGTTTTGTATCTGACCATACTCATCCTCTTCTTCATCATCTGAAGTGACCTCAATGTAAT
>JZKD02S0181486.1:6259-26847 GCA_000966675.3 Picea glauca | reverse complement strand
TGGTGCATCAACTTCCCGGGGTCGTAACTTTTGCATACGATCTCCGTTTTAGGCGTGTGATAGCTCATTGGAAAGGTATCATCGAGGAGATTCATTTTGGGGGCTCAATAATTCCGTTGGCTATCATTGAGAACCTCGATCTCGAAAAAAATTCATTTAGGCCCTCAAAATGGCCCCGGAAGTTAAAACCTGCTAAAAATAGTAAATTGCCAGAATGGCCAGAAAACTATTTTGAGCCATTTGGAAAAGGTGGGTGGCCCCCGATATCCTCCTGGATCAAGCGTAGTTGAAAGTATTAAAGAACTAGACATGGAATGCAAACAACTAACCAGTCAGAATGTATAGACTTATGAGTGACTAACTGAGAACCATGAACTGAAGACACTGGAGGCACAACTTCAGGAGGAAAAGAAGAAAGAAACAACAGTGAAAGCACAATTGAAACTCTTGTCAGTAGTTGAGAGAATGAAAATATCCCAAGAACAACATACATCTCAAGAACAGGTCCATACCATACAAAGCAGAGTCACGGAAGTAACTTAGAAGCTCCAAGTAGTCCAGGATGCATCTTGCTTACTTTTTGAGGAGATTGAAGGTTGAGGAGCAGATCCGGAACAAGTAGTCACTTTGGTAGAACAATTCTTAGAAGGACCTATGAACAAAGAAATTATTCAAGAGTTAGTCAAGTAGGAGGCCTTGGCGAAGCAGTAGGTCGAAGCAACTCGAGCCAAGCTTGAGGAATTTGAGGCAGAGTTACCCAGATCAGAGTGACTCAGGATGAGTCACAGGTGCATGTTGGGGGCATGTTGGCCCTTGACCAATTTTTGGATATCCTTGGTCATGTTTGACCTATTTTGGGACTTCAACAGGCTGGTCGAAGGAAGAGTGCAAGTCGAAGCAGATATCATGGGATCTCGGCCCCTTTTTAGGGAATTTTTTGGATTAGGGTTTATGTTATGGGTATGGAATGTCGGCCCATGGGTTTACCCATGTTTAGGCCCATTTTGTAATGTATAAATAGAAATCTAGGTGATGTAAGTAGATACCTAGTGAAGTATAATGCAAGCTAAGTGCAAATGGTTATGATGCTTTGTGCATGTTATTGAGAACTTGCAGAGCTAAGTGCAAGGGACTATAAGAAGCTCATGTGCAGACTGTAGGAAGGCTTTGTGCTTGAACCTAGCTTAGGGAAGGAGGATATGGTGAGGTGTGCGTAGATCTCTTGTCCTCTACGGAGTAGGGTTTTGATGCTCTGTGCCTGTAAGAAGCTTGACAGAAGATAATAAATAAGAGAAGAGTTAGTGGACGTAGCCCCACGCCAGGGTGAATCATGTATATCCTATGTTATGGTTTCTTTGTGCATTATGGTTGTTATATTTTTTATGTGATTAATTTTTAGTGAAATAATGTATGTTTAGATGAATATGATAGCTTAGTGCCTAATAATGTGAATAAGATGCTAGATCTGTTTCCTTATGCTAAGTGCTTAGTTGTGTATATCTGGTTGAATACTGCGTCGCCCTATAATTAGGGTTTTATTTGCGAAGTAAATACTGGTTGAATGCTAATGAATGATAACTTCCAAGTGGTTTGTTAAATTATTGTAATCAAATATCGGTGTCCCAGCTAGGTTGCAAACATCTAAGCCATGCAACTGCCCCTGCCTCTACCTCGGGTGAGACTTCATCTGCTTTGCAGGTGTTGCCAAAAGGGTCGGTAGTTAGGGTTTTGTTGGTGCACTATTGAAGCATTGAAACCTGGGTCTGCCCCTGTGCCAACAAGCATTGACTACTAAATAATGTAAAGAAGAATATGAATGGTACATAGACAGTGGATGTTCTTCACACATGACTGGGGATCAAGACAAATTCATCAGCTTGAAGAGAAAGGGTGGCAATGTTGCATTTGGAGATGACTCATATGAAAAAATACTTGGAGAAGGTGTAGTAGATCTTGGAAGAAAAAATGTCCTATTGGTTGAAGACTTGAAGCATAATCTACTCAGTGTTAGTAAAATGTGTGATCAAGGATACACTCTTACGTTTGACTACCAAAAATGTAAAATTAGAGAAAATAACTCAGGAATATTGGTTGCAACTGCAACAAGAGGACTCAACAAGATATACATACTAGACATGAAGAAGAGAGAGAATACAGAAGCCACACAAAAGGATTCCAAGAAGAAAAACTCCCAAAGACCAAAAATAAGGATGAATTATTATTGAGTGCCACATCTTCAGGGGGAGAAACCCCAAAGAAGAAGGTCACCTTATGACATTGAACTCAAGGGGAGCAGCCCTACCCTTTTCCATTGATGTCAAAGGGGGAGATAAATTGGGATCATGCTGACAGGGGGAGCATGAGTGTTTCCAGTAATGACAAAGGGGGAGATTGTTGGAATATTGGTTGTTTTCATTGATGTCAACCCTAGTCATTGGTTTTGAATGGCGAGATTGATGAAGGTATTTGGACATGAAGGAAAATGCACATGTATATACAACACCCATGGATGGATAGTATACATAATGTTGTTTCTTATGGTATGTGGCATGTCATGTGGATCCTCATGGTTGAGGAGAAATGGATTTTTGAAGACGACAAAGTGAATTGAGGAAGGAAGTATAGGTCGACCCTGAAGATAATTAAAGAAACAAATTACAAAATAAGAAACTGTCAGGTCGCCCTAATGTTAAAAGGAAGTGACATAAATGGTATAAATACATATCATTATACATTCATTTTAAATACAAGTCGAATTTCAAAGGTAATCAGAAGTAAAGAAGGTCGGATTTCAAGGGAGGATGAAGTCTTTTGGTGATGTGTTCTAAGGTATGTTATTTACAGGTCATCTTACCATTTTCACTATAACTTTGTTTCTAGAATGATTCAGATGGTGAAATCGATATGGTATTGAGAAGAGATATCAATATACCTATGGTAAACAATTCAACTCTTTATTCACAATAATTGTGAGATACACTCTTTGGAAGATAGGGTTTTTGACTAGTCCTAAAGATAGTCAATAAACAAGTGTTCTGGGTAAAACAATAATAATTTCTTCATAGAGAATCCAAATGAAGTGAGACCAATTTAATTGGAAATAGTACGTACTATAGTTTCTTTTGTGTGAGTTTCAGAATTGGATGTTAAATATTGAGCGCGGGGCATTCTGTACAAGTTCTCTCTCCTAAATAAAACATAACTAAATAAAGTCTACCATTCTCTCTATAACTTCTTTTTGGGGAGGAGTGAAGGAGTGAAACTTGGAGGAGTTTCATAGAATATATTGAGTAATATTATCTACATGATCAGATTATTCCAAGAATTGAAGAATTACAGAAGTTGAAGAAGTCTCAGGAACCATTATTAGGATCTATGTGATGGTTGGTTGATGGTGATGATTTAATGTAAAGTTTTATTATCTCTGATATATTCTTGGGTGGAAGGAAGGGGAAAGGATGGAGAGGTCAAACCTCTCTTGATATTGGAGGATTGTATATTCCTCTTGGAGGTTTATCCCTCCCTTTATATTTGGAAGTTGTTGCTACCTTTGAAGTAAGTACTTCCCTTGAACAATAACTATTGATTATTTCTCATATATTGTGCATGGTGTATTGTGTTGTATTGGTGTAACTCTTATACTATTGTTCATTGCTCATTGGATATAATTGAATGTTTTAAGTATAAGTTGAAAATGTTTTTAAATTGTACTTGATACTGATTCACCCCCCTCTCAGTATCAACACATCTAATGTGACTTCTCCTCCATTATATGATCTTAGCCATTTGATATTCAAGTATTTTTCATTCTCAATTAATGCTTCGAATTCTTTAAATTTCTCAAAGGATTTTGATTTATGTCTGAGGAAGGATACCAAAGTCATTCTTGTGAAATCATCAGTGAGTAGAACAAATTAATGATTACCTTGCATACTTTGTGATTTTTTTGGCCCGAAGATATCAGTGTGGATGAGTCCTAATGGGATTGATGTTGAGTATTGATTGGTTCTGAATCTCATGACAATTTTTTTCCCATGTTGAAAATGTTTACAAATTGGGCTTGAGAGTTTGATGATTTCTGGCATGCCTCTTACTTCCTAGTAATTAATAACCTTAAATAACTTTTCAAAACTTGAATGTTCCACTCTCTTATTCCATAACCAAATTTCATCTATCTGTCCCACACAAAATACTTCTTTTCCAATTTTAATGAGAATGTATACATTGTTTGGAGTTATGATTGTTGTTTCTACCAATCTTCCAGTGTCTTATTTTCTTATTCTTCATTCTTGGGAGTTAAGCAGGAGTGTATGTCTTTGAGAACATAGTTGATTGACACTTATAAGGTCATGATTTAAAAATTCAACTAGCAGAATATTTTTTGTTATGGCCTTCTGACTTCCAATGATGACTTTACCTTTCTCAATTATTTCGGCAGATTTATTGTCTCCAAATGAAACATTGCATCCCTTCTCTCTCTTTATCTCAAGGAATTTGTTTTCATCACCATTCATATTCCTTAAACATCCACTATCTATGTACCAATAGATTTTTTTGTCTTGAGAATGCATTGCTAAATAATATTCTTCGTGATAACTCTTCTCTTGTTTCTTTCTCCAGAATCTAGTATTATTGTTGTTAGCAGTATGTTTCTCAATAGAGACATGTTTCCAACTCTTGCAATCCTGAGCTTTATGGAAAAATTATGGCATTTATAAAATTCAATATCATAGTTAGATAGTGGAGAAAATGAGTTCATGTTTTTGTTGTCACCAAGAATTTTTATTTTGTTGTTCACATAATTATTTCTTGAAGCATTGAACATGCCTCCATTTCATCTTTGGTCATTTATTGGATATGTTCTGCAATCTATTTCCTTATGTCCAAATTTTTTTCATGAAAAATAGTTACCCGGGAAGAGATATTCATACCTATTCATAGTCGGTCTTCTTGGTTTCATCACCTTTATGAATTCATCCTTCCTTTGAGGAACAATTAGCTCTTTCTATTATGGTTTTGCTTCATTGGTGTTCTCATTAACTTCAATGGGATTGATTAGGGTTGTAGCATAACTCCTGATTTCTTCCTTGGTTTTTTGTAATGTCAAGTTGGAATTGTAGTCAAGTCTAGTTCTGTTGAATGGTGATCTTTGGTTACTGAGCATATTTTCTAACATCATGGAACTTTGCTAAAAAAAATTATTGTTTTTTTTCTTAACTATAAGTAAATCGATTTCCTTCATTAAGGAATCATTTTCTTTCAAGTTTCTCACAATATTCTTCTTTGTTCTTCATGTTGGAAATTTAGTTGTCATTGATTTCAACTCTAGAAGAAGTATATAAGCATTGATTTAAGCTATCAAAGAAGCATGTTAACCCCAAAATACACCTCTAGAAGTGATCAGTTTTTTTGAAAGAATAAGTGATGGGTTTATTTGGATAAGTCTCCAAAGTGGTCCCCTTATGGCCTAGCTTTAAGCATGGATCTCATGGGAAGACGCTTTGCAGAAGTCTACAAGAATCCCTGGAAATATGGTTCGTTGTTTAAGTGGTTGAGAAGCCCCAGATGTGTGGTCATGAAGCTCGAAGTTTTTTGAGGAAAAATAGGATGAAGGACATTGCAATTGAATGTAACAAATTCATAGTTTGATAGTCATTTTTGTTTTGTTTCCAATGGTACATAGTACGTCATGTGGTTCCTCATAGTTGAGGAGATATGCCCTCTTGAAGTTGAAAGCCTCGAAGAATGGTTAAGAAGACCTAAACAATTGTAACAAGAAGGTAGAAGTCATTAATTAAAGGGTAAAATGGTTCTAACAAGAAAGTACAGGTTGAGCCTAAAGTTAAGGAAATAATTCACTTTCAAAAGGTATAAAGACACCTCAAATATCCTCTCATTTGGTGATTGATGACACACAATTTTATTGAATATATTCTAAGTGAGAAAGTGATCTATTGGTGAATTTGAGACAAGGAATCAGAGCTAGAAAAGGAGCGCGAAAGATAAGTTTCAAGACTATAGTTTTGAAAAGGCTTTTCTAAGAAACCCTAATTTAGTTGACCCAGGTCAGGCTATTGGTGTCACATGAAGCACCCCCGCATGAGGCACCAAGATGAAGAAATTTATTTTATTGTACTAACTTTGGACATGGATTTGAATATTATAGAGCGCATGGAAGAAATACTCAAGCAATAAGTATTTATGTCGCAACACATAATATTGAATGCTACAAATGCTGCAACTATGGTAATATAGCTCATGAATGTAGAAGCATCATCAATACTTATATGAAAGAAAACATTGATATCAGATATAATAAAGTATGGAAAATAAAACAAGAAAAGGTGAACAAAGGCGAATTCCCAGAGATCGTAGGATTTGCAGTAGTACGAGAAGGAAAAGAAGAACAAGTTCAAGAGATTGTATTTTTAGGAATCGTAGTGCAAGATGGATCCACAGACAAAAATGAAGAAGTCAGAGTTCAAAGAGTTGATGAATTAATAGATGAAGAGGAAGATGGCTCTGCATTAGAGAAGATGTTGTTCTGAGCCATCCATCTTGGAGTCTCCTAGGTAACATGAATATTAGGAAGGGGAAGTCTATGCAATAGTTGATACAGACTAGAGAACCATCCTTCAAGTAGTTTACAGAGTTCAAGTAAAAAGACTCAGAGGCAGTTAGTTAGTAGAAGCTTATGATTATATTCAGACAAAGATATACTCAGCACAGGTTGTTCCAGATATGCATAGTTTGGCCTACAGATGGAGAAGACTAGTGGATAGAGTTGGCATTAGATGATCAGTTGCAAGAGTGAAGAATTCATGATAGTACAATGATAAATGGATGAACATTATGGATAGTTGAGTAGCAGAGTCTTGGAAAGTATGGACAAATATGGATTAGCAGGTTTGGACAGATACATGTCAGTGGATGAGAGTATGGATTCATACATTGGTTTAGAGAGTGGTTCAAAGATTGATTCACAAATTGGTTCAGAGAATGTTGCATGATTATTTGAATTCTTAATCTTTCATGATTTTTATATGTGTCAGTTGATTACAAAAGGAAGCACCAATAGACAATAACTCCAAACGAAAGCATGTACATGAAGCCCTACAATTGATCTACACGACATAATGAGCCAAATTCAAAGGGAGAGAAACAAAAGCAAGAATATAGGTAGAAATATCACCCAGAGAAATTTTCAAATAGAGATATTAGAGAAGAGGCATGTTTCTAGGGAGAGAGATGATAGAGTTGATCACAAAGGGAGTATGAGTAGCCATGCCATCGGTATTGCATCAAATTTTTACCCTTTTTCAAATAGGGAGAAAGTGTAATCAGAGGCATAGAAACACAAAGAAAGATCAAAGACATTTAAATAGGGGGAGAAACCCAAAGGACAGTGCATATAGGTGGATCAACCCCAAGAAGAGTTAAGTTAGGGGGAGCAACCCCAACAAGATTTCAGTCAGGGGGAGAAACCCCAAAGAGAGATTACCTTTTCCATTGATGTCAAAGGGGAAGAGATAGAAAACATTTTGATGAGCAATGATCAAAGGTGAAGTATGAGCATGAGTATTTCCATGTCTAAGCATTGACATCAATGTTGGTGTTTCCATCAATGCTAAAGGGGGATATTGTTGGAAAGTTGGATTAGATTGATGGAAAATTGGTTTGGATAGTTGGTTTTCATTGATTTCAACCCTTGGAGAGTGATTTATGTCAATCGTTAGATATTGATCTCAACCCTTGAGTATGTTCGGTATCACATTCTAGTAGCACAAAGGTATGGGTAAGGGACCCAAGTTTGTTTGAGGTATAAAGGCATGAAGATAAATGAATATGTAGGTAAGATTATTCTAGATGAAGTGTACAAGTCATTCCATTTTCAATGATATGTGGTATGTCACGTAGTTCCCCACAGTTGAGGAGATATGGATTAGTGAAGTTGGAGAAACCTCATGAGTTATCTAGAAGCCCCTAGAAGGTCAAAGAAGTCAATTATTCTAGAAGATCCTAGAAGAATTTTACTAGTCAAAGTAGTTGTAACTGAGAGTTAATCATGGGCAAAGTTGTTGCAATAAGAAAATAATTAAAAATAAATTAGTTGTAACAAGAAGTGGTGAGTTTGTTAATTATGGATAAAGTAGTTGTAACAAGAAGGTTGAATACTCAAAGTGTTTGACCAAGAAATAAATTAAATAATAAAGTAGTTGCAACAAGAAGTTAGTTAAGGGTAATTAAGTTATGATTTGAATGATTAAGGAACTATTAGTTGCAACAATAAATTGGTTATCCATAAAAGGTGGAGAAAGGTGTAAAACAATTACAAGGAAACTTTTAGAGGAAGGCACTTGGTAAGTATAAATAAGAGAGAAAGGAACTCCTATTAGCACCTACCTACCTATTTTGAACATATTGAATATATATTAGTGACTGAGGTAACCAAAGTAGATCTAGGGAGAATTTCAAAGGGAAGGTGAAGTAAAGAAGGTCTAAAATTAAAGGGAGGATAAAGTCTTTTGATGATGCTTTCTAAGGATTGTTATTTATAGGTCATCTCACCATTTTTGCAATAAATTGTTTTCTAGAATGGTTTAGATAGAAAAAATTGGATTATGTTGAGAAGACACATACATGTAACAATGATAAAAATTTCATCTTTTGGGTCATTTTATTTTGGGAGATACACTCTGTGGAACATAGGGTATGTGGCTAGTCCTGAAACTAGTATAAAAAAGATGTTCTGGATAAAATGGTCATAAATTATTCATAGAAAATCCAAATGATGTGAGAAAAATTTAAATGGAAACAATACAGGCCATTGTTTTTTTGTGTGCAAGTTTCAGAATAAAATATCAAATATTGAACACGTGACATTCCGTACAAGTTCTCTCTCTAGAATAAGCTATAATTCATAAAGGTCTTCCAATTTTTCTATAAATCCTCTTCTGGGAGGCTCCAAGTAGTGGAACCTGGGGCAATTGTAGAGAAGACACTGAATAATACCATGTATATTTTTTAGACATTTATTCATTATAGGTACATATTTATGATTGTTACAAGTTGGTGTTGTTGACTAATCCAAAAACTAGTCATGTGAGACTAAGGTAAAGTTTGATGAAAATGCTATTCTCTTGTTGTTGAAGTTTAGGAAGGTATGAAGGTCTATGATCACATAAACCAGTTCTATTATAGAGTTACAGGTATGTTTATGTGCATGTTTTGATGGTTACATTTGGTCATGACATGGTACATGCTTGAGTATACATAATAATGAGGTTTGGCACATTGTTTTATGTAAGGGTTTATGGTATTTGGATTATGGATTTGTGATGTTTTTCTAGAGGACTATTGTTGGTTGTATTGATGTATGTTTTCATATATGGTTGAGGTATATGTTGATTTCATGGATAAGACACTTAGTTAATAAGTTGGCATATACATGAGGTGTATGGTATGGTAACGTTGGTACATCTTGATGAAGTATAACCTAGCTTGTTATTGATACATGATTTGTACATGCTTGGTACATTTTTAGAGGCACTTGTTGGTAATATTGTTGGACATATTTGTAGTGATCTTGGCCCATTGTTTATGATTGATGTGCATAGAGATATTGGTATTGGTGATGGTTGTGAGGTGTTTTGATGTGCATGGTTGATGCACTTGTGATGGTATATGTTGTGCTAGTTGTTGATGTACATGATTGGTTGATGAGATTACTATGACAGGTTATTGCCATAGGTTATTGATTACAGTTTGTTGGTACATGTGTTGTTACAAGTTGTTGGTACGTGTTACTTGGTATAGGTTGTTGGTGTAGGTTGACAATAATATTGGTTGATTCAGTGATAATGACAAGTTGTCTACATTTGGAACTTATATTTCAGGGAGGCAAGATAGGGAAATGATAAGTGGTTGGAGCCTGAGAATTAGGGTTGTTAGGAACCAAATATAAAAATAGCATAAAGACCTCAGAATAAGTATTCAACTCCTTGAAAAAGAGATAAATTCAGATAATAAGCCTCTTCGAGGGGAAAACCTCCTTATACATCATAAAAATTCACAAATACAAGATGATTCCAAATGAAATGGTCTCCTTGGTATATTTAGGAGACTAGGAGGTACAATTACAACTAATGGACCATTGTTTCCACCTTATTTTGTTGGAAAACCAAACATTCTTCTACAAACATTTGAACATCAATTTTAAGGCCATACCAAAAAATTCCTTCTTGACCCTATGATAGGTTTTCAAAAATCCTGAGTGCCCTCCTACTAGAGAGGTGTGCAATTCCAAAAGTACCTTTTGTTTGAATTGGGAGTTCTTACATAAATATAAGAGATATTTGTACCATATTGAATCATTTTTCCATGTAAATGTATTTGATGCACTAGAATCCTGTTGCAACCTTTGAATGAGAGTCCACATTTTTTTTCCATTCTTCCATTCATCCCTTTCTTTTGTTGTCCAATCATATTGGATGATCGAGATAGTACAAATAAAGGCCTCAACATCTTCATCCTTTCTTGAGAGTGCATCTACCACAACATTTTTCCTCCTTTTTTTGTAGTTGATTTTAAAATCATAACCCAACATCTTGGTCACCCATTTTTATTTCTCTTCTAAACATAGTATTTGTTCCAAGAAGTATGTAAGACTGTCATGATTTCTTTTGACCTTGAAGTGCTTAACTATTAGGTAAGGGTGTCATTGCTTCAATGCATGTAGTATTTCCATCATTTCCTTCTCATAAATGGGCTTTCATAAGTCCTTTCCCTTGAGTGGTCAACTTTCAAAAGAAAGGGGCTTTCATTCTTGCATTAGAACAAGACCAATGCCATTTTTTTAGGCATCGCATTCCACAATAAAGGTTTTTGTGAATTCTGGTGTGGTCAAGACAAGAGATTTGCACATCGTCTCTTTAAGTTGTTCAAAATCTTGATTTGTCTCTGGATTCCATGAAAATGCATCTTTCTTAGTCAATGTCATTAAAGGTGTTTCTACTCTTCCATAGTTTTGAAAAAAAATTGCGGTAGTAACCAGCCAAACCAAAAACCCCTCTAAGATTCTTCAATGTTTTGGAAATTGTCTAGTCCATCATGGCCTTAATCTTGTTAGGGTCTACCTTCACACATTCATGAGATACAATATGACCCAAATACTCTACCTCCTTCACCCAAAAGAAACATTTGGATGGTTTAGCATATATTTGTTTCTCTTTTAGTAGCTATAGCACCCTTTTAACATGTCGAGCACGATCCTCCCAAGACTTTCTATCTATTAGTATATCATCAAAACATACTAACACAAATTTTTTAAGGAAGGGCTTGAAAATAGAATTCATCAACCCTTGGAATGTGGTAGGTGCATTCATAAGGACAAAATGCATGACCAAAATTTCATAATAGTCTTCATGAGTTCATAATGTTGTTTTTGGGATATCTGCTTCCTTCATTCTAATATAATGATACCCTGAACGAAGATCCAACTTTGCAAAGTAGATTGCTCCATGTAGTTCATCTCAATTCATTAATGACGAGAATGGGAAAATTATCTTTAATGGTGATCTTGTTGAACTCTCTATAATCTGGACACATGCCATGAGCCCTCTTTCTTGAGTACCATTACCACCAGTGTAGAATAAGAACTTTCGCTAGGTCTAATAATGTCAACCTCTAACATTTATTCAAGCATATGCTCAATTTCACTCATCTAGGAACATGGGTATCTAGAAGGCTTGATGTTACAAGGAATACTCTCATTAGATATTGTCACCTTACTGGGTTTCCCTGTGATACCCCTTCACTCAATCTCCTTTCCTTCCAATGAAAATTTCATGAAAAGCTCTTGAAAATTAAAATCCATTGTTCACAATGATTGTAACCATTAGAATCCTAGTGCAACATCAGCACCACCCATGGGTATAGAAATCATTGGAATATCCATTACATATTCCCCCATAGTAAGATTGACCTTATGGCATTTTCCTGAGCAATTGATAGTTCCTCCATTTGCAATCATTACTTGAAACTATGACGATGGATATATAAATCAATTGAGAGCTTTGGATAATTTATAGTGAATGAAATTATGAGTACTACCATAATCAATTAGAACTATTACCTTTTTCTTTTTGATATCTCCTTCGATCTTTAGGGTTTGAGGAGTGATAATTCTGGCCAATGCATTACATGATATGGTGGGAGTCAACTCTTCAGAAGAAATCTCTTCTACATTTTCATCTTGAGATGGTTCTTGTTTTTGTTCCTCTTCACAATCTATGTAGAATAATTTACTCTCACCAAACTTATGTCCCTTACTATACTTGTTTTCACAATTAAAGAATAAACCTTTTTCTTTTCTTTCCTCCAATTGTTGAGGTGTCAACCTTGTAGGTTGTGTTGGTTTAGAAGAAGGAAGATTATTCTCTCAGTATATGTTAGGAGTGGTCCTTCTAGTAGCCATAGCCACTCTTTTACTTTCAACATTTCTCGCCACCCTGAACGCATTCTCCAACAATTTGGGTTCCCAAAGATGAACCTAATGTTGAATTTTATCCTTTAAAGTTCCTATGAATACATCAATCAAGTGCTCATCTGGAATATTCATTACCTTTATATTCAATCTTTGGAAGTTCTCAATGTGCTCTACAACTAAACCCTTTTGCTTGAGGTTTATTAATTGGTTAAAGAAGGTATTTCTCCTTGTATCCAATAGTGTCCTATCAATTCTTCCATGAAAATTTTCCAAGTGACAAGTGATTTGCATGAAAAAATCCATCGATACCACACAAATTGATTGGTTTCTAAATATAAAGATGCAATTATTACCTTTTATGTGTGTGGAACATCATGTAGATCAAAGAATTGCTCCATCTAGAGTATCCATGTGATTGGATCCTTTCCATCAAACTTCCTCATATCGATCTTAGGAAAGTGGTTGGTCTTCAACCGAAAGTTGGAGTTTCTCAAGTCTTGATTCATCTTCCTTGTGTCCTCATCATAAATTTCATGGGATACATTGTCACTTTTAGGTGGCCTCTCTATTAGAAAATTTTTCAATCCTTCCATGATCTCCCCTTTTAAACCATCCATCTTAGTATCCAGTATCGCTTCTAGCTTAGCTTCAGTTAAATCCATCATCCCTTGTAGTTCATATTTTTTTATTGCCTTCTTTTGTAAATAATTTATGTCTCTACGCATTTATTCACCTTCATCAAGAGTCCAAGTAGGGTTGTTTGAAGTATTATTTGGTGTAGAAGTTCCTTTTATTGGTGGCATGTTGGCCAAGTATCACTTTTAAACCCTAATCTAGAGGTTGTTCTTCTGGCTAACCTTTCTTTTGTTTTATCTTTAAAATTTCAACCCTTATAGGTCTACAATTTCATTTTATAGTTCTCTGATATGTCCTCTATGCAATGCCACATGTTTGATAAAAATTGTATGTTCCAAGTGGAAGTTATGGTGACTTCCCCACGCCATTCTAATTTTTGGCCTTTCTAAGAGAGCATACTTCTAAAGCGTGCCAAGTGCACAATATATGATATCTTATTCTGAAACTTGCACCATAAATACTAAAATATATCCACTATCCAATGCAAATGGTATCACTTAATTTTGATACTCGCATAGGTATATATCATTGTTTTACCGGGAACACCTTTTTGAGGCTAGTTAATAGGACTAGTCAGCTACCCTATCTTACAAACGGTGTATCTCCAACATTAGGATGATCCAAAAGCTGAAAAATTTTACCACACATACCGTGATAATTAATATGAATATCCTCTAAGTTTTATAGTCTGAAGTATCACAGAAGAAATGTTATAGCGAAAATTTTGTGATGTCTAAATTTAGGATGATTCGGGAACCCGATCTTCGACAAGATATATCTCTAAAAGTATAAATCACTAGAAGATGAGATTGTAACCAAAAGTACTTTGATCCATCTAATAAATATCCCCTAAGCAATTCATTCTGAAACATCCCCCAAAAAAATTTATAGCGAAAATTCCAAGGTGTCTCAGATGCAGTAGAGAAACCCCTAGACCTTGAGCTCTGATCCCAAATGTTGGGAACCAAATATAAAAATAGCATAAAAGCCTCAGAATAAGTACTCAATGCCTTGAAAAAGAGATAAATTCATATAATAATCCTCTTCGAGGGGGAAACCTCGTTATACATCATATAAATTCACAAATACAAGATGATTCCAAATGAAAATGTCTCCTTGGTATATATAGGAGACTAGGAGGTACAATTACAACTAATGGACCCAAGAAGACATAAGCAAAATAATAATACTAATTTAATATGCCCCAATTAAGGAATAATGTGCCACTATTTAGGATTTAACAAAGGGGTTGGAGCCATATAATTGGGTGGTTGTAGCTACCTTCTGGTTGGATCTGGAGAACACAGGGGGTTGGAGCCTCCTTCTAGTTGCAACTAGAGAATTGGAAGTTGGTGCTTCCTTGAATGTAATTATTAAATACATATAAGAAAAGAACTATGTGGTTTTCTCCCACATTATTTTTCCACGTAAAATACTGGTGTACTGTGCAATGTGTGGATGTGTCTATTATTGTTTATTATGCATTGATGGATTTTAATGTTTTATGATGCAATAATATATTAATGATGAACTGATGAGCATTATTGAATAAGTTAAAGGAATATACATTGTGGTTAAAATGATTAATAAGTGGTATAACTTGATCATTATTGATTCACCCCTCCCTCTCATTAATCCAAAAAGGGCCTTGCATCTCTTGGCATATGATGCCAAGAAAGAGTACAACAAAGAAATCTTGATCTGCAACAACAAGCTCTTTATTCCAACATAAAAATGATTACAATGATCATTCTCTTCAATATGTAACCCTATGCTCTAACCTCTCCTTCAAATCTCTAACTCCTTAACTCCCTAACTATTAAGTCGAATGATATCCTCTCATATTTATACATATGGATTCTCCTTAAAAAAATGAAAATGAGTTACAACAAGATAAGATCAGATCCTAGACAAGTGGATTTGCAAATAACAAACCCTAGATCTTAAACATGTGGATCTATTCACCACCAAATATTGGATTTGATCTAAGATAGTTTGAAGAGGATAATAACATCATACTCCATGAGATCCATGTGCCCAAATTCATGGATATGGGCCGCAACTTGGTCAAACCACTCAGTTACAGAAATTGCAAGCTCAATTACAGAAATGACTTTCATATTTTCCTCCTTGTCACCTAAATTACCCTATTTTGCACAAAACCAATATTTTATATTTTCTAGATTTCTATTCATATATTCAGAAATGACGTGGAAAGTTTGACTACAATAGCCAATAACTATTGAGTTTTACAAGTAAGTTAGGAAACCATAATATATATCCTAAGTAATCATCAAAACATGAGAAATCAAACATTTTAGTGTAAGTATGCCACATGAAGCTCATATAGGGTAGAAATGGTCAAATGTGGAAATATGAGTGTTGTCTCACATCCTCCTCATACTGTCGCAACCGATTCTATCTCATGATGCACTGCAAGATTCCCTCTCTAGTGCACACACTATCTAACTCCAAATTCATCCTACCTACGTGACTCTCCTCAAGATAACTCGCCCCAAATATAATGAAATATCCTCCTCAAGGTGACACAAGTCCTCCTACATGGAGTCACTTGGCTCCTTGGGGAAGCTCACCCCTCTCTATGTGAATCTACCTTAGAACACTTGGTGTTGTTTTTCCTGATTTTTGTGGTTTCTAGCTCATCGTAACTCTACCATATATATGTGTCCACCTCATCAAAATGTCACATCATTTCATGCCCAAATTGTTGCATCTCTTGGGTGAGGTCAAATCAACTCACTAACTCACCCCACCGTGTTTCTTTCTCAAGTTGTGATGCATCCTACTATTAAGTCGATTTGTTGGGTCGTGCCCCAACTTGTCATTCACACAAGTTGGCCCTGCATCTTCGTGCCTTGATTCATCCACATGAAATTCCCAAGGACGGAATAACTGAGATGTTTGCATGCTAAGCACACCCATTGGTTGTGATCCATGGTGATGGATTTTTCAAGGCACCATAATCTCCCATCATGATCCCTAAGTGCAGAGATCCCATACATATAAGTCTTGGGTCACCTAGCCAATTTCACCCTACTAAAGTGCATCTATCTTAGCCAACTCATCGCACAACCTTCCCAACCACAGGCATCTGTGTCTCTCTGAGTTAGCTAGGAAACCCAGACTTCTTTGTCCATGCTAGTTGGTTAAAGGTGATGCATCCTCCTCATTGAAGGCCTTACATACTCATCTATCAAAATTTGTTGTCATCCCTCGAAACATCGACAAATGTGTCGCCTCCAATCTCTACTCGAACTCGTGCCACCATCCACAACTAAGTCTGCAGAAAACTCCAAGTTTTGTGCCAACTCAGATTTCTATCAAAGTGGAAACCCTAAGTTCCCTTTTGAACTAGAAACCCCAAATTTCCAACTCACAATACAACCTTCTACTACCACATGCAACCATCTATACTACTCTCTGCCCAAAGTTTTGTGCACCCTATATTTCCTCTACATTGGAAGGACGTCTCCTCCCCTACTCTTTTTGCAATTCCCAAGTTCCCACTATCACACTGTGTTGATCATACTCTATCCCAATGTTGTTGTTGTCTCCACTGTTGCAACCTCAATCAGAACACCAAAAGTGTCTAAGTGTTGAACTCTTCCTACCTCCTGCTACACCCATACTTCAACTATTTATTGATGTTTCCATACATTGCACCTCCCAATTCCCACACTAGTTGGATAGCAAATCCAATTGTTGTGTACAATTATTGATATGTACTTGCTCATGCCCAAACTTATAGTATTTTTTTGCCTGCATCTACGTCACTCCATCCAACTCCAGAGACTAAGGCAAGTCAACACCTTTGCCTCACTGCCGCCACATCCAATCCTCATCAAGGCACTCATCCACAATGCCCAATTGCTACACTTTTGAATCTATTGTGTGTGCATCGTTCAACCCCTTTTCCATGCTTCCATGTACTCTTTTGCTCAAGTGTTGAGTTGGTCAAATAACCAATCCAACCATCACCTTGAGCCCTCATGAATGCACATATGCATGATCAAAATTCGTCATCCACAATTCCATCCTCTGCACAACGTACTCCGACCAAGGAAAACTCTTGGTTTGGTGCACTATGAAGTCTTCAAAACAAGGTCAACCACAACACCAATTGTCTAATTCCACTATCGTCCATGCCATATAGAATTCATGAAGAACCTAGGAAACTACCACATGTCCAACCTCTACATGTAACCATTTGTGCCCTCGTATTCACCCAATGGCCTTGCCAACGTCGTGACCATGCCCAAGTTTTGATTAATGCTCCTTGGCTCCTTAGTATATTTTCAATTCTTCCTAGGTCAATTGCAAGTATGGCTTCTTGGTTGAAATCTCCCATCTCCTTCATCCATACACTAGCATGTTTGTTTCAAATCTCGCACATTCATATTTTCTTTGTACCACTACTACAACTCACTAACCATGGTGCTGCATTCACCTACTCATGTCTTAGAACCATTAAGTTCACTCAATTATTGTGTCAAGTCATGAGAAGCACTCCTGCGACTATTTACAATGCGACATGTTTATGCAATCCTCCAAGGTAAGTCCACTACTCACATCCAACCACCAAGTCACATCTATGTGACCCAACTATAAAAATGAGTTTGGCCAACATGTCAACACCCCTCAATGAATTGAACCACCCCAAAGAACTTCCATGCCTAGGCACGTCCAAGCGAATACTTGATCCTAGGCACCATTGACTCTGCACTTTATCAAAACACAAGCACTACCCGTGTTCTATTGTTACATCTTTTATTAAACGCACAGATATGCAATATTAATATTAAGGTGCATCAGATCAATGTTCACAATTTTCATGATGCTCCATGTTATATGGCACACTAGTGCAACGTTAATAACTACACACTGATATGATAATTATGATATGTGCGGTGCCATGCAGTGCAGCAGTGCGTGCCATTCCATATAATGCACAGGTTTGCGGTATCTTTTGTAACGCACTGAAGAGGCACCGGTGCGTTCAATTTGTTAGAATGCACCGCCAGGATTTTATGCGAAATTAGTGTTTCTTCTTAGACCGAGGAATTGGTGATGAGCATTCCAATGTGCGGTGTTTGCGTTTATTAATATGTTAAGCACCACCCGTGGTGCTTAAATTGAAAGGACCCACCGTCTGCGTGCGATGCTTCTCATCAATTCATAGAACGCATTACGCTCGGGCCGGTCGAACACTTGAAGTCCATCATTGAAGCCCACAGAGAACAAGTCTTATGTATCATTCTTTTACTGATATGGTCATCGAGTTGTTGTTCTTCACCCACAGAGAAAAAGTACTTCATAGGTAAAGTGCGGCACCTGGAATTATACAAGGATGAGGACGAGATCGGTATTACCAATGGCCACAGCCTCGGCTCTGTCCTCGCCAATCTGTGTGCCTTTGGCATCGTCGTCGATGGCAGAGTGGCATCAATTTCTAGTAGCAGGCATAGATTCGGCTCTGTTATCGGATCAAATTGTATTACCGAATATCAAAATAAATTTGAGCGCGAAACTACCTTCCCTGGAAGAAATCGTAAGCTTCGTATAGCTTTGCTAAGTACATGAATGGCGGGTATGTAACAAACTCTCAGCTATTCTAGATTTTATATTGTGTTAATTTTTAAAAACACCTATTATTATTACTATTGAGATTATTTATTTATTTATTTGATTTTAATATTGTGTTAATTTTTAAAAACACTTATTATTATTATTATTGAGATTATTTATTTATTTGATTTTAATATTTAGTTTAGGCTTGAAAAGAAGCATATATGTACTAGAAAAGAAACATATATATGTATTAAAAAAAAAATTAAGAATATTAAAACAAAATTATTATTAAATTTTTTATTTAAATAATTTAAAAAATATTTAATTATAATTTAGTTTTTGTTTTATAATGATTTTTTGAATAAATGTAATAAAAATATTTATAATAAATTATGTGTTTATAATAGTATACACATATTTACATTTAAATTTAATAATATTTAAAATTGATACTTATTAACATTAGGAAAATTTAAGAAACTGGTTTTCAAACTTTCATTTTCTTAATGTTAAAGCTTCCAAAAAAAACTCTTAAGTTCCTATAATGTTTCCCAACTAATTGGGAACTTATTATTCCCCAACTCCCTAATCAAATTTTGGAGATGCCCAAAGAAGTTTTGGTGCATCTATGCAAAGAAGTAAGACTATTTAGGATGAGGGTACATTGTTGCCCATCACTAATTAAAATCACCACACCAAATTTAACTCATATAATAGCTATATTTGTTAAAAAAAAAATTATATAAAACAAAATTTATAGATTTCAATTTTATGTTCGTGGTCTATATAATCTTTGGAATATTAGAATATTCCAATACTTACTAGAAATATGTTTTTAATAAAAAAAATAATTAATTTTTTTATGGTTAAAATATGAAGGTTGAAGATGAAAAGCACTTTTTCTTAGATTGTCTAGCCTATACTCATATTAGATTTCATTTTCAAAATATTGATCACACTACCAACCTTCCTAACCTCTTAACTCAACAAAAGTATGGTGATCTTGGAAAGCTTTTATTAATGTTTTTCTAGCACAGAAACAAAATTCTAAAGAATCACAAGTAATCACTTACCCTCTTAAGGTCCGATAGACCAATTAGGTCTTAGTGGACGTTAATCATCATCATCATCATCATTATCATAAAGTTTTATCGTTACTTTATTTTATAAATTTATTGAATATGTTTTTAAGTCTCTTAGATGTGGTTGACATTTAATGGAAGTACTCAATAATGAAACACAAATACTATAATAATAATCGAAATAGTCAATATAATAGTATAAATATTATTTTCATTTTATCATTTATCTAAAAAAGGAAAACAAGATATAAAGAAATCGAGAAATCACTTAATGATTTTAAGTAACATTTGAGAGTTCTTTTATAGAATATAGGGGGTTCATTTCCGTTGATCCTTAGGGTTGGTCAGGGTCAGAGTGTCCACAAATAAAAAATGAAAAAAATATATTTAAAAATTTTCCAACATTTTTTTTCTATAATCCATATTAAATAACTAAACAATCCTACACAACCAATCATAAGTAGTCATCACCAGGTCTATGGCCTATGCCGTAATAACTCGTAGTCAGAGACTCAAAGGCCCAACAAACCATAAAGGATGCGTATAGAATGTGTACGGATTCCTGGACGCACATAAACTGTGAAACTGGTTTGAAAGTCCAATACTTCTTTACAAAATTTGGGATTCGTACAATGGAAAAACTATTTCATATAACACGATATAGATCAGAAGTAGAAATTCCGTGGAAAGAGATGAGATATACAACGTATATATCCAGAGAATAATGGATTAAAATATCTATGGGCGCTTATGGTTCTGCGTGTAGATGTAATCTGTATGTGCAGCTAAACTTC
>JZKD02S0181475.1:0-16099 GCA_000966675.3 Picea glauca | reverse complement strand
GATGCAGACTCAATGTGAAGTGAATAATTTCTCCAAAGTAACTTTTTTCTCAAAGTTGAATTCTTTCTCCTCTTTTCCATAACTCGGATTTGGCCCATTTATAGCCTTTGGGTGGAACTGAAGGGCCGAGTCAGAACATTTCTAGTATATGGAAAGCCAAGGATCATTGATCTTGTGACGTGACATGGAAACCCGACACCATTTTTTAATTTTGGGCACATTTCCCGATATACGCGGGCTGTAGTGGTGCAACCTGCGTATATGCATGTTGTAATATAGGCAGCGTATATGTGAAAAAATCATGTTTTTAGCTCTAGGATTTGCAAAAAGGGACTTCAAGTCTGCATAGGGAAATGCAAAAAGGTCCTCTATGAAAGATTTCATAGGGTGAGGAAAATCTTGCTATAACAAATGCCCCCTAATTTGTGAGGTCAGAGGAGTATCTGCGATGGATGAAATACATTATAAGACCCATAAGTGGAGTAATGGGGACCCCGTTGGAATAACTAGTTTCTCATTACAATCTATACTAACTTTGCATACATGGCTACCAATTTGAAATACACTGCAGATCCATGTGAAAATATACCAAACAAATATCCATGGCCATGAATAGGAAAATACAAATTTGGTTACATGCCAAAGGATGTCATAGTCACAAACAAGTCCCAGTAAAATGAGTCTTAAAATCAATCTGAAGATATATGTATACAATGGAGTACGATATGATCTCCCATGATCGTTGAAGTCACACATGCACTAGTCCAATGAAAGGGTAGCAACAAATCAGGAAAGTTGCAACTATAAACCGATGTCTTCAAGTCTTCTACACAATATACCAAAGGTGAAAGTCTACATCATGTGAATAAAGGAGTTGAGGTCAAACATAATGAGACTTCGTTTGATTATCGGTCATTGGGATATACCATTAAAAAACACGAGACAACCTACCGATGATGAAAGTAGGTATCAAGGCACCGAGTACATTCTTACAAGAATGAATAAAGGATTCAAGGTCGAACACTTGAAGAATCCATCAATTAGGAGACATTGATGTATTCCCAACTGTCTATGGTGAGAGAACCTGCCACTAATGACTACAAGTCTCTAGGTACTTGTAGGACTCTAGGTCTCGTCTCCAGCATAGATGAGATGAAGTCGATGGAAAGAGACCCACTTAAAAGAGAGCATTAATGTATCTCTCGTCATTCAGCATGAGGTACAAAGCAGGAGCTTGATGATTTGGAGGAAATCGGACGAAGAACATGTTCATGAAAAAACAACCCTATGCATCTTTTGCGTGTGCCAGGTGCAAGAGATACACGAAAAACACCCTCTAAATAGAAGCCAATGAAGAAAAATGTTGACAAAGGCGAGGAAACCACCAATAAGGCTAATGGCATCCGAGACACTGCACGAATCCCAATGTGTGAATAGATGTGTTGTCGTTGAACATAAAAGAAACCACCTAGTCAATGACCAATGATGAAATGTCGACTGTTGGGTTCAAGGTTACCTACCAATGGGGAAAGTAGGACCAGGGTACGCAATAAGACTACAACTTCATGCGATTCTGAGACAAACTGAGGGTATGGCCAACATGCAAAGTTAAGAGTTCTGAGGAATGGTCGACACAGGTTGATAGACATCCTTTGAACAAGAGAATGAGACATATGGAAGACTCCGGAAGCATAGACTCAATGATGAAACCATGAGATGTACGAGGCATCAATCAAATTCTCCATAGGGACTGGAAGAGTAACCAGTCAGGGGAGTAAACTCTATATAACGAGCTCAACTTCCTAAGGTCATCCTAAACCCAAAATTATGATGACAAGTGGACTCAAAAAATTTGTGCTATGTTCAAAGGTGACACGACTACTACCGATATAAGATAATACTCTCTTCCCGCTCGTCTTTTTTGTTTTGTTTTTTCATAGTCAAATGAATGCTATGATACAGCGGGAGGGAACCAGTGTTGCAAGTAAGAAAAACTAGTTCCAATAGTGGAACATACCTATTATTGATGCAAGGAGGTGCATGTGGGAGATGGAAAATTGGGGTAATGTTCCCTCCTGGGTATAGGGTGTCAAGTTGCAAAGGATATAAACAAGGCTCTACTTGGTTGAGGATAAAAAACTGTTGAGGCATATTGTTTATAACGTAAAGTGAGAAATGACAATAGGCTCAATACTGCAAGAAAGGGAATGAGATGCAATCACAACTTAACACCAAAAACTGTCCTTTTTCGTAATATTCGTCTACTTGGTTTGAAAAAGAGATAAACTTGTACCAAATAGATGTCCTTTCAAATCTAATTTACGAGTGTGAAAGAGACAAGTTCACTTGGCAATATTTTTGCTTTTTGAAAACGAGTCAGAAAAGAGATTAAATCAAACTCGATTGGGAGTCCTCTAGGTATAGGTCAACATGTTTATGAGTGAGAAATGAGGTTCAACATAAAGTCATGTATTAGCTATAAGGGACTCTCGGTCCTACGAAAAAATATCTGCATGGGCACCGAATGAAGCAGAGGGTCTAACTAAGGTACCCATGTTTGATAAGTCTCTACCATTTGATAACGCTACTTCTAATAGTGGAAAGAAAGTTCTGTGTAGCTAAAAAATGGGTTTGTACCTAAGGCATATGAGTGACAGTTATAGGATGATGCAAGTGTGCATGATGGAATGGATACCTATCCTATATGTTGGGTAGCGAAAATACATGTCTGAAGTTACGAACAATCAACATAACGTTGAAAACTGCAAGAATCCCTAGATAAAACTACAAAAACAAACTCAATCCACTGTTGTATTAGTCCGTGAGGAGAAAATATTATCTGAAATGATGCAAAGTGGGTAAAAATTTGCTATAAATAGTAAAAAACACCAAATTTACTATACCGTTTTACTTTTTACCCAAATAGTGGATTTTGGACCAAATTACCTTTGATATTCAACTGGTGATTGTGGGAGCTACGAGTGACGGAATCGACGTCCGTCTAGACTAGGTAACTCACCTTCCCCTACTCTTTATTTTTAGTGGATTACATTTTATATTTAGGTGTCAATTTTTAAGTTATTTAGGTCGCAAATTAGAATTTTAGGTGTATGCAGGCTACCATTCATTGGTTCGTGTATATGTGTGATTATACGGGGCTATATAAAAGACAACCAGCATATACTCATCCATATACGCGACTACGAACACTGTATCCCACGTATATGTCTGTAAACAATGTGTTTTAGTGAATGCTAACTCAAAATATGATTTTTCTCTTGCAGGATGGTGCTAGAGTGGAGGGAAAGGGAACATGAGGAGGTAGATGTTGTTGTGGAGAGAGATCTCGGGTCCCAAATGGCTTTGAAAATATGCAGGTTGTATAAGTTTTGGGCTCTCAAAGGAATGAGGGCCGAAGTGAGATTGCTACTGTTACACATTATTTTCGTCATCTCTATGATCGTTAATGATGTAAACCTATCTGTTTCCTTCAGAGGGGTCAGTGGCCTGAGTTCCTAAAGAGAGGAGAAAGAAGAACTTTTCCTGAGAAAAGAAGTTGCATTTTCCTATGTAAAAACCTTATAAAAAGGGAAGTTCGCAGGTTGCTATATAGGCAGGGTGTGAGAATGACCCATTCTCGCAGGTTGCACTATAGCTATGGTGTGAGGTTTTTGCAGGTTTCTCTATAGCTAGGGTGCGAGAATGCCTGCACGTGGGAAAAATGAGCATTTTCTCGAATCTTCTAGAAGGAGAAACTTCTATGGTGAGGTGGCATCTGAATGGTTTGGATCTTACTCGCTTTCATGATTTAGTGGGATCATCCTAACCTCCTCACCTTATCCTCTTTAACTTATAAAAGGAGAGGGGTTCTCATGGAGAAAGTTAGCTTGAGCTTGGGTTATCTTGGTTGGTTCATGATCTTGTTCTTGATTGGCTTGGAATTATCAGCTTGGTTGGAGTGGCTTTGAGATTTTCTTTGTTAAGATAGATTGTGAGTAGTTATCAGATCTATGGTTTCAGAATCCTTGGAGCAAGAAGTGTGTGGGGAACGAAGGACAGTTGGAAGGGAACTTACGACATCAAGGCCATGGTTGTAATCTCTCTTTCACATTTAATATGATACAGTAATACGATTGTTTCCCATAAAGTTAGTTCCACTTTATTGTATAACTCCTTGATCATATACATAGATTGACTCTTGAATAGATTATGCTTTCTTCACTCCATTTGGTTTGTGTTGTTTTGGCCTTTACTACACGAGAGATTTGGAGAGAAGCAGGAGCAACAAATACCAACGAAAGTGATTATAAGGTATGTTCCTTGTTCTTGCCTCTATTTAATTCAACGATTAGAATCTAGGGAAAGAGTCCTATTCTGTCTTTCTTTGTTCTAGATCCAGGTGGATCTAGGGAGATCGGTTTATGTCCGCACTTATGGATTTATCCAATAATAGCTACAGTTGCTCATGGATTACTAGGATCCAAACAGTGAGAGCTTCAACCTTGATGGGCAACCATTAAGGATTGAAGTCGAGGATATTTATTTCTTGACGGGATTGTCGCGTCGGGGTGAGGTGGTCAACCTCAAAGCTCGAGGAGCTGGGAGAGGTATGAAGATAGAAGAATACATAGATGCTCATTGTATTGCAGGGACCAAGAAGGTCGGGAGCCAACTCCACATCTGAGCGATAAATAATCTAAGCCTCAATATTGTTGTCCTCGTTTTGACACAGATCACATGATCAACCTCATTACACCAGGAATTGAGGCTACTTATTTTCTACTCCATAGAGTGCTTGAGACCCATGGTGTATGACTGGTGCACCTCACTACTAGCTAACATGAAGATCTAATTGACAAAATGCAAACAGGGTGGTAAGAGGAACTTCAGGTTCGCTTCTATATTGTGTAGCTTTTTCTTAGAGTGGGTTCGAGGATTGGGACCCAGAGTTGAAATTATTCCATGAGGACCTCACGATCTAGCCATGGCACAACGAACCGAGGTGATGAGACGAAAGAGGGGAGGTAGGGTGCCCACACCCTACAATGATGATTTCTTTTACTAGTGGATATGGTAGTTCATTTCTTTGGATGAATACCCCTATGCAGGAATTGACTTCATAGGGGACACTGACATGCCATTACCACTAGGGACCTCCTACGGGGACATAGGTATATCCAAGTTTTTTAAATATTTCATTTTTTTCTATTTTTTTGTATTTTTGTATAGGAAAACAAAAATATTTTTGGATGATGTTTAAGTACTGATTAGACATGTATGTGATGTAGACGTAGGTCCATGATGGCTGGATGGGCTCCCACGACATCGTTTGAGGCACCGGGGAGATGAGGCGGCAGGAGGAGAAGCAGAGAGAGTCATTCAAAACGTGCAGGGTAACCTATCTCGTTTGACACAAAGGATTTTGATGGTTCAGATGGAGGATCTACCAGAGGCTATGCAACGGTAGGTGGTATGCCTTCCCAGAGCTTGGGTGTGACTCTTTCAACGTCTCTCAAATGCCGTAGCTTTCTATCATGAGACTCATCCGGTGCCACAGACATAGATGTCATGAATTTTGTATTATCGATTGTACATGTGTATTGAGGGTGTTATCGCCAATTTTGTAATATAAACATCATATTTTTTGAAATATATATAAAAGCATGGTTCTTCGAATTTACTTATGTTACAATGTGTACATTGATGAGAATGTTTTCTTTACTTTAGTTTTGTGAAAAATTCAAATCTAAAATGAAATTAGCATATGCATCAGATACATAATTACAACTCTTAGGTATGTGATGATAAGTAATAAAATCAAATTGTCGTTCTAAAAGGTGTACCCGTAGGAATCATCAAAGTAACATAGGGTCACACACATGGTAATTGTCGTTCAACTGACACACTACTAGATGGGAATCTAGGCGAACCTCCAAAGAGAGAATACCATGCGAAATGGTGTTGCGCAAAAGTTTTATAACGACGCTATATTCGACCACATTATTCGTGGATGGCCCTAGGCATACGCCACCTGAAGACACCAGTAGACCCTTGGGTGAGTAAACAACCCAAGTGGTGGAATCCAAGTTTCGTGTATGACAACTAGCTCCGTCTCCGAATCCTAGGTAGACCAAAGACTCCGTTGACATCTGCGAACCAAGGGAAAACTCAATAAGCAAGTTGAAGACAAAAAATAAAGGGAAAAGATATATACACATTAGTATACAAAGAGTTACACCCAAGATTGGGGCTCAAGCTTAATTTATTTTCAAGTAGATCCCATTCCTGGGCTCAACAAACATGTCCCCTTCATAATATTCTAATTCATAGGCTCCTTTTTCCAAGACACGTTGCACGATATAGGGACCGTGCCACATGATTTTTAACTTTCCTGCCCCTAATGGTTCTTTGTCTTGATCATATAAAAGGACCAAGTCACCCTCAACGTACAACCGAGGAAAGAAAAAATTATCATGTTGGACCTTGACACATATTTTATTCGCTTCGATAGTCGTAGAGGCGTCTCGACGTTGCTCATCAAGGCTCTCTAGGTGCACGAGGTGTCATTTGAGATCGAAATTGTCAGGTAGGAGCAAAACTACCAATGTAAGAGAAGGGATGTCACATTCAATAGGTAAGATTGACTCCACACTATGTACTAAATGGAAAGGAGAAAAGTTGGTGGAAATCTTGACCGAGGTTCGATATGCCCAAAGTGCGGGATATAGCATGATATGCCAGTAAACATTGCTCTACCTGACAATTTTATGCAAAATGATCTTGAGAGACTTGTTTACGGTCTCTACCTGTCCATTTTCCTAGGGGTAGTAAGGGGAATAATGACCATTCTTAAACCCTAGCTTGGATGTAAGCTCTTCCATCATTTCATTCTAAAAATGACTGCCATGATYARTGAAAATCTCACTCGAGATTCAGAATCTGGCGATAATTTGATTGAATATGAAGAAGGCAAYAGTCTTGCCATCAWATTTGAATGTAGGCATGGCCTCGACCCACTTAGTAAAGTAGTCTACGACCATGATAATGTKTTGATGCCTCCCAKCCGAAGTTGGGTTGCAATCCACAAAGTCCACCCCCCACTTRGTTTAGGGACCGACRATAATGAYTGGATAGAGAGGGGTTGTATGCRAAAGCATTTTCTRAGTGAACACCTGGCAGGGGTGAAACTTCTTAGCCACTTCAATGCAATATTTAAATATAGAYGACCAAARAWAACAGGCTTGCAAAATTCTYTGGGTTGTYGCAAGCCTGGATAGATGACCACCACAAGCCCCGCTGTGGAAATTKTTTAKAACTGACTCGACTTCCTCGGGAKTTAAACAATGACRTAAGATATTGTATATTCCTYRAATATACAAAGTKTCACCAATGATAAGGTAATTCTTAGCTTGGTATCATATAYGAAGTCGGTCATCTCGYGAGAGATGTTGAGGGAACTTGAAAGTTTRAATATAGAGAACAATGTCTCCATACCAGGGGTCAGACAACAAGACAAGGAAAATGTGTTCATCTGCAAAAGATTCAACATGAATAACATCCKCGTMCAATCATGGGAAGTCAGATATTAACTCTGGAAAGACTAGTGATTTCTTGGATTTCACAGAAGTGAAATCGARATCAAGTTCTKGTAAAATGACAATCCATTTATTGTATTTTCACCCTATGATACACCTGGTAAGGACGTRTTGAAATGGATTGACATCGAAAACCACAATATTTTTTCAAAGCAATATATAATGGCGTAATCATTGGACTTCRTGAATGACAGCCAAAGCTATMTTTTTTACGTGAGAGTATTTGAACTYAGGACTGACTAAGTTTCGACTAAGATAGTAAATGACGTKCTYGTGGAGCTCATYATCCTCYTGAATGAAAACCATACCAATCGTCTCTTCGKATGYGACAAMATAAAGAAAGTAATCTCTACTATAGTCARGAGAATTCAGCAGAGGTGTCGATACCAAGGAMTTCTTCAAAGCATCAAAGGATTACTAGGCTCGCTCATCCCAGATAAAAGGGGTGTCCTTCTTCAAAAGATGCATGAAACCYTTATTAATATTGGCATAGTTTACTATAAAYCGGCGTAAAAAGTTATCTTTCCCCTGTAAACCTTGAAGTCGTCAAATAGTGCGCRGGGGAGGCAATCGAAGTATTACCTCAACCTTTAACGGATMTACCATGATCCCAGTCTCAGAGACTAAAAAATCCTAGAAGACGTCTAGACCTAATGCAAAAGATGCATTTRTGAGGGTTYAATCAGATGCAATAATGACGACATCTTTTAAAAAATAGYCGAAGGTGCTTAGGGTGATCCACTCTMTTACGAGAGTGAGCAGCAAGATCGTCAAGATAAGCCTTGACTATATGCTTAATATCATGGAATGTGAAGGTCATAGMAYGTTGGAAGGTTGCTCCARYRTTTTTAAGGCYGAAAGGCATATTCTGGAATGCGAAAGGACCCTAAGGACAAATAAATGTCATCTTATGTCGATCCTCRGGTTTAATTTAAATTTGGTTKTACCTTGAAAATCTATCCATGAAAGAAAAAACTTTGCTTCCCACACRCTCGTCGAGAATCTGATCGATGAAAGGTGTCGGGAAGTTGTCCTTAGGACAGGCTTTGTTYAGGTCATGAAAATCCATGCATACACATATGGTTCCTTGCTTCTTATTCACTGGAACGGGATAGGATACCCATTCAGTCAAGGGAACCAGGTAGATGAATTCATCATTAAGCAGTTTCTCTACCTCTACCTTAATAGAAGGGGCATTCTGGGGATTGACAACTCTAAGACATTATCGAATAGTCTTAGCATTTGGGTAATTTTTAACCTCATGTTCGACAATTCGAGGGTCTATTCCTGACATCTCTTCATATGACCAAGCGAATACATCTCGGAATTCCTTGAATAGTTCGGTGTAGATCAAGATTTCTTCTGGCGAACAATCTACATCGATGTGTATAGTTTCAATCTTGTCAGGGGTACAAGAGATATCGATCATGAAGATAGGTTAAATACTTTCCATATTTCCTTCAGCATAAATGTCGTGCGTAACAAGCAGAACTAAGGTGTGACCAACTATCTCTCTCATAGTAGATATAAATTCATATTGTTTGATTCTAGCAAGCTCTGGGAGAAAATAAGAGCAATGATGCATATCATCCCAAGGTTTGTCAGAACCATTCATGGCCTCTATGATATCTTCATTTGAGGGAAAAGTCTCATTGAGCCAGTCATGTAAACAATATGACGAAGTGACCCACACGGGCTCAAGAACAGGATCCTCCTTGTCCGTGTGCGAGGTAACAGGATCAGGATTGGTGGAAGAGTCAAGAACAACTTGATACACTATATTTTTTGCCAATAGTGGCATGAAAATTCCAGCATGTGACTGACCTTCACAAGATGCAATCAAGGAAGGTATGGTCCAAGGATCGTTAAAATAGTTAGTGTGAAAAGGAACAGACCTCTCTGATGAAACGAGCCTACTGGACATGGCATAAATATGGTGAACCAATGCCATGACTTCGAAGGTACCCATAAGGGATGAATACATTTCGACATCGGTATTCTCAATTTCTGGGTGAAAATTGTCGACCACGGGGATCGACGGTCCAATGGATGCATTGGGGCTAGCATATGTAAAGGAAAACTAATCGACTGTCATGATCTTCCCATCGTTAGGAAAACAAAGAGTATGGAAGACGAACGATATGATGGAATTCATAGCATAAGTCCAATTGTGTCCTAGTAACAAGTTATAATTGAGGGGCGTATCAACCACCTCGACATCCACCTCTATCGTCTTCCCACCTAACTGGACTGAAAAGGAAGGAAGAATATCATGAGGGAAGAAGGAACGACCATCAAAAGAAGTCAACATGGTTGGATACTGAGAGAGATTTAGAGAGTCGAGGGCTTCCCAATAGACCATGGACATCACACATGTTGCAGTGCCTTCATCAACAACAATACGCCTCATGGCATACTTCGAGTAACCCATGTGGATTTGGAATTTCACAAGGTAAGGCAAGTGAGGCTTCACATATGTGATGTCAAACTTGATAAATTTCAAGCCACTAGCATCTAGAGCTCCTAATGCATATAACAAGGAATTCCTCTATGAAGGACATGTCTGGAGTACCTCAAGATCCGACATCGCACAAGGGGTTTGACCCAAGTCCTCAACAATAGATTAATTTTGGGTGGCTCTAGAATTAGGATTGTGGGTAGAGTGCTTGAGTGCTCCTTTCAGAATACGAGGCGGTTGCTCTGGTTTTTCGATCTGTAGGGGTGTCTCTGGGGAGGAGGAGACTCTAGACTAGGTACAGTTTGTGGAGAACTTTAATCGCGAGATCGAGTGGCTACATTAACCTCAGATTTGACCATATTGATGCATAAATGGTCACCATATTGTGTCGGTGGGTTTTGACTCCCACCCGCCACATTTCTATCATTTGAGGAGCTCGAGGCCATGTGTTGTTTATTTGAAAAAGGATTCATCAACACATTGGGAGGTAGAGATAAGAGCCTCGTAGCTTCTGCAAGTTTGGGGCATAAATTAGTAAGGTGATCATCTGTACAAAGTTTATAGGGAAACTTCACCTTACGCCTTTCTTTCTTTCCCTCACTAGCATTATTATTCATCCTCTTATTATTACCATTGTCCTTGGGTTTATTATTATTCTTCCCACCCTTACAATTATTATTATGTCCTTTCTTCGTATTCCCGCCTGGTTGATGGTTACCGTTTGGGTCAGTCGATGATTGCATGGAATGTACATCCATTGACTGAGTGGGATTGGAAGACATAGATGATGTTGACCCTCCTGCAGACTAGTTTAGAGACAACTCTTTCAAATGGATTGTCATTGAGTCTGCGTATTTCACATTGGAAGAGCCTACAATGCCATTGGCATGAGGCCCAAGCTTTTGTCTAGGGTCGTAGTTTGACCTTGGTGCGTCAGGAATAATCTAGTATAACATCCTAGAATGAGAATATATAAGATATAATTGTTGGGCTTTGAAAATTACTTCTTCCTCAAATGTAACCCCAGATGTAGCAACATCCTTCGAAATAAGAGGTTGTAGAGATTTAAGGAACCACTCTAGCAGGAATGTTGGGGGTATGCAGGTATTGATCAACCTCTCATGTCTACGCCACTCTTGGACGTGATCTAATATATGAGTGGTTTTGTCTTGTTGTAAGGTCAATATAAGTTCTATGCTAGCATAGTAACGAATCGACAATTGAAAGTGGTTAAGGAAGACTAAAACCATCTGACCAAAGGTCCCGTATGCCCCCCTAGGTAGCTTGATATACCATTTCGCGGAAACCCCCGTGACGGTGCATTGAAACAATCTTAACCAAATGGAATTGTCGTTAAGGGAATTCGAAGAGCACCATAGGTGAAAGGTGGTAACGTGATTGCCAAGATCCTCGTTATTCTTTCCTTTGAATTTTGGAATATCTGAAGGAAGCTTGGTGGGAAAGGAGGGCCATAAAGGATCATGACACATAGGGTCGTTCATCAACTTAGCAACGTCTGGTAGATTGAACATGGGAAAAAAAGGGAGACGAGGTTGTGGAATCTAGCCCCAAGCTCCCTAGAAATATTGTGGTTGGGGAATTGCATCCCATATAGGGTTCTGGTAAGCACCATGGCCCTATTTGGGATTGTAAGACCCTCCTCCGGGCTGATTCATAAGGGGTTTGTTGGTCATCATTCCAGTAGAAATTTTATGATGAGGGTTATAAAAACTTCCCCCTACCGGAGTGGACTCGAGTTGAGTGTTGTCCAAGGTGTGAAACTGACCTCCTCTGGGTGTGAACCTGGAGGATAAAGGTGGATTCGTCATGCCAAATGTGTTGGTCAGAATTGACACTAAGGAGGTGAGTGTAAAGGACGAAACTTGAGCAGAAGCTTGTCTGCCAGGTTGGTTACTCCATCTAGAAGCAATAGGATTAAATCCAAGATTAAAAGTAGGAAATCCTCCCACAATAGGAGTCGTTTCAGGGACATGAGTGCCACCAAACGAGAATGGATTATAAGGAGGAGTTGTGCCCCCAAGTCCAATTCTAGCATTAGGGCCAGTGGCTGGGATGGAGTTTGAAAACGACGAAGTAAAATTCAGCATACCATAGGAAATGGGACTAGAGGCCATAGAGATGGACTAAACATTATAGCCCAATGAATAACCAAGTGACCCAAAAGGGTTTGTGAAAATAGGTTGAGTGTTCACTATAGGATGGGAAATGGTGATGATAGGTGCCTCTAGTACTACAACCATTGTTCTTGAAGGAGTAGAAGGGGTACCATTAACTATAGTAGGTTTGGGATTCAAAGGGCTCCCAGTATCTTGATGAATCAATTCACTACTCATCCTTGTAGAATCACAAGTCTGATAAGTGGAGGTGTGTGTACCACGTTTAATAACTCTACGCCTTTTAGAAGGAAAAGACTCAAAATGTGATGGTAACTATAAGAAGCGGCGAGACCTGTGGGGACATTGTTCTGGCTCTACGATGACTCAAGATTCAAGATATAAAAAAAAAATCCTAAGGCCAAGTAGTAATCGAAGAGCACACCAAAAATAATCAAACAACCAAAATGAACACAAACATAATAAAGTCACTAAAAGGGACCTCTCTAAAGTAGGTATGCCTCACCCAAGAGGGGCCTGAGACTTCACTGTTAAAGATTGGAGGAAATAGGATCAATTATAAGGGCCCTCGTGGGCTTAACAACCAGTCAGTCAGATGCCCCCGAAGAGGTAATCCTCCATAAAGGTTGTGTTCTTTTTGACCCTTATCTGACCCTAGGTACCTATAAAATAGCCCCTGCAAGTAACCTATGTGGTACCTAAGTCAAGCAACTAAGAAACCATGGTATAAACGATGCACAGGCGAACATTCGTAAGTCAGGTCCACTATATTGGCAGGGTAGTAAAGCCCAAAACCTTGAAAGCACTGCCTCTCACGGAGGTAAGGGAACTAGCAAGATCCCCATATACGAATAGATCCATAGAAATATATCTGACGCTAAGAAGGTATCGGGGGGATATTCCTTCAACCGACCTCACACGACCACGTTCTTAACTCCTGTGTAAGCGGAGCCTCCTAATATTACTGATTATACAATGGATTTCTCCACTCCCTTATTCAGACACATATGTTGATCTAATGGCCTTGGATAAGTTTACTCACAAAATCCTATTCCAAGGATCTAAATCCTAAGCTAGTTTGTGCACCCTAGAAAATAAAATCATTACTAATCAATTTTAAATTATAGCGTTAATTTTAATGGCCTTTCTTACTCAAAAGGTGCGGTCGTGAAACTAGTGATGTTATGACTCAACAAGTAAAATAAATGAATATGAATACAATGCAAATTCCTAACTTCAATTTCCAACAAATGATACGCTTTTCAAAAATGCAATTTTCAATTCAATTATGCAATTCTAAATAAAATGAAATCTTTCCTTACATGCACTAAGATAAATGACAAAGACTCAAGAGATCAAAATGCCAATCAATGTAAAATGCCTAATATTCTTTTTTTTCAATATAAGAGAATGAAAATGCAAGGACTAAACAACAACTTGATATAAAGACTCTATTGTGTATAGACAGCGACAACCCAAGTAGGATATCAAGGAGCAAAAACACCCAACACAAGGTGCAAGGACAATCAAAATGAAAATATGATGAGAAAGGCACTGCCAAAAAATTCAACCAAAGACAGGTTTCCTGTCATTGGTTAAGGAAGACCCCCTGACTTCCACCAAAGGAAATCTCATATAAGATAGACAATGAATTTCTCAATCAATAAGGGAATAGCTTGGGGGTTGAACAATGTATTCAGACTTAAAGGATAAAGGGATGCAGACTCAAAGTGAAGTGAATAATTTCTCCAGAGTAACTTTTCTCTGAAAGTTGAATTATTTCTCCTCTTTTCCATATCTCGGATTTGGCCCATTTATAGCCTTTGGGTCGAACTGAAGGGATGAGTCGGAATGTTTCCAGTATATGGAAGGCCAAGGATCATTGATCTCGTGACATGACATGGAAACCTGACACTATTTTTTAATTTTGGGCGCATTTCCCAATGTACACGGGTTGTAGTGGTGCAATCTGTGTATACCCATGTTGTAATATAGGTAGGGCACGTATATGTGGAAAAATCATGTCTTTATCTTTGGTATTTGCAAAAAGGGACTTCAAGTCTACATAGGGAAATGGAAAAAATCATTTTGTGCAGGATTGCATAGGATGAGGAAAATCTTTCTATAACAACCTTAATAGACAAAATAATTCTGGAAGAAAACCCTAGAACCAATACCCAACCAAGGTAGCATACCTCTCTTCAAAGCTAGTGTACCAAGAAGAAAGTCCAACCAATAACCAGGAATAAATTACAACCATAACCAAATACCAATTCATCATTGTAGCAGCTGCATCTCTCCTCCAGTCATTCACACCACTTGTCCTTATGCAGTTGTGAGATTGAGTGTGACAAATGAGCTCTAGTGCCCTCTTATTTATAGTCCTCCAAGTGACCTAACTAGGTCAACTTCTACTTCTGGAGGATAATAATTTAATATAAATTATTATCTTGAGCCGACTGATCTTCTAAGGTTATTTCCTAATCTTCTAGGGTTTCTCTTGCTTCCCATAATATTCTAGACTTGTCAAAGGTTACACATAGAGGTTAATACCTCCCGCAACTATTGTAATATGAACAGACCTAAGTACTGCCAAAATAGTGAAGAGAAGATTCTTTCCCATGCTATTTTTTGTTATTTGATATTTTAGTCTTTTTCATATTAGAAATATTGAAAAAGAATAAAATAATCCTATAGTACAATGGAGGAAATGAGTGTCATGGGAAAGAAAACTAGTTCCAAGTGCAAGGAACATACATATGCTCAACAAAAGGAAACATGTGTAGGATATGGACACTTTGGGGAATGGTTCCTCCAAGGATATCAGTGTCAAGTCGCATATTAAAATATTGCAAGTCTAGAAACATATGAAAATGCATAAGAGAGAGGATAAGAAACAACAAGATAAAGACGACATTAGGCCCAAAAGTGAAAGCACGAGAAGTAAATGTGAAATGCAGTTACAACTCAACACAAAAGTATGGGGTCCTTGCCAGTAGTAGCCAACAAAATATTGAGAAGAAATCTAATTTCAACAGGACAGTTGGAAAGTGAAGGATGTATATCTATATTTATAGATAAGGTGTGGAAGGTCACTAAAGGATCACTGGTAATGGAAAAAGGAGAGAAGGTAGGTACATTGTATTTATGTATTGTTAATGTTGAATATTCATCTCATTAGCTTATAAAAGAGTGGATACAACTATATGGCATCATAGGCTTAGAAACATGAGTGATAAGGGGATGCAGATACTGCATAAAAGGAATTTGTTTCCATATCTTAAAAAGGTTGATTTGGATTTCTGTGAGCACTGTGTTTATGGAAAATAAAAGAGAGTCGGATTTTTTAGAGTCGGAAAAGAAAAGAAGAGTGAAAAGTCAGAGCTTGTCCATACAGATGTATGGGGACTAAATCAGGTATAATATCTTGGTGGTTCTCGTTATTAGGTTACTTTTATTGATCATTCAACTAGAAAAACTTGGGTTTATTGCATTCGACAAAAATATGATGTTTTTTATCCTTTTAAGAAATGGAGAGATTTAGTTGAGAATGAGACAGGAAAGAGGTTGAAGTGTCTCAGATAAGATAATGGAGGTGAATACTGCAACAATAATTTTGACAATTATTGTTCATACCATGGGATTCATAGAGAGAAGAGAGTCCAAGGAACACCACAAGAAAATGGTGTGTCGGAAAGGATGAATAGGACAATCATGGAATGTGCAAGGAGTATGAGATTGCATGTTGGGTTTGCCTTATAGTTCTGGGTAGATGTTGTAGACACTAGTTTTTTACTTAATAAATATAGGACCTTCAATCCCTTTGGATGATGGAATTATAGAGGAGGCATGCACAAGTAAAAAGGTAAACTATTCATTTCTAAATACTTTTGGTTGTGAAGCATTTTTCC
>JZKD02S0181464.1:0-22833 GCA_000966675.3 Picea glauca | reverse complement strand
GAAAAGGAGTCTTTGTTGATGTGCCTGTTTTGAGATTTTGTAAGCCTGCTTCTCCTAGCACTTTAAAGAACGTGTAGGTTCTCCTGGATCCAACGACAGTCGGACCCCACGCTCGGATCTAACTCCCGAGATCTGTCCTCCATTTGCACGCTCGACCTATCTGAATTCAGATCTGATGGTCATCGAGAATTCTCAATGGGATCCAATGATCACTGTCTCTTATCCTCCTGAGTTTACACATCCTCCTGAATTGGAGTAATTTCTAAGTGTCAAAGGCCTCGACCTTTGATCTGTCTAAGATCCTGAGTACACTATCTCTCTTGAGCTTTGGCAATGAGTTAACCTCGTCCCTGGTGCACACCTACGCACTACGTGCAACTCTCCGCTAATCCTTCCGAGATTATGTTGTTCCTATTTTTCCATCGTTGCATACTCTGATCTTGCCATCAATGACAAGCACACTCTGCCTGTAAACATGCCAACAATATATGCTTTGTTGTGAACACCTTGAGTCAGTATCTGGTAGAGCCCAGACATGTTCACCTTGTAGTTGCAAATAATGTGATGAGATACCTTAAGGGTACATTGGATTATGGTCTCTGTTATACTGGACATCATGACTTTAGACTATATGGTTATATTGATTCAGATTAGGATAGAAGTTATTCTGATAGAAAGATCACTTGAGGATGTTGTTTCAGTTTGGGGTCAACCATGACTTCATGGAAAAGCAGGAAGCAATCCAATATTTCTCTCAGCATGACATAAGCGAATTACATTACAACATGTTCCACTAGTTGTGAAGCCATATGGCTTCAGAAGTTGTTGACATGTATATTTGATCTAGAGATGGAAGCCACCATGATTCTATGTGATAACCAGAGTTGTATAAATATGACGAAGAACCCAATGTTCCATGATAAGTCAAAGCACATAGAGATCTAGTATCACTGCATTCGTGATATGGTGCAAAGGGGAGTTGTAAAGATCCAATATATTGGCACATATGAGCAGGTTGCAGATGTGTTGACCAAGCCTATGTCTCATGTAAAGTTTGAGTACTTCTGAGACAAGCTTGGTATTTTCCGAAAGGACCTCCCTTGAAATGGGGAGTGATGTTGATGATACTATGGTATCCTAACCAACATTGGGTAGCTCTGTTAGGATTTTATATCCTAGGGGATTGAGCATCCCTGGGAAGATCATGAAGGTTTGGTAAGGATAGTCTATCAGAGTAGTTGTGCATGTATATGCCAACTGTGGTCAGCAGTGGTAGCTCCATTCATATTTTATATCCTAGGAATATTATGATTCCTGGGCAGATCCCAAAGGTCTGGTAAGGGTGGTCTATCAGAGTACCATGTGGTAGCTTGTTAGGATTTTATATTCTAAGGAATATTATGATTCTTGGGCAGATCTTGAAGGTTCGATAAGGACTGTCTGTCAAAGTATCACGTGGTAGCTTGTTAGGATTTTATATCCTAGGGAATATTATGATTCCTGGGCAGATACCGAAGGTTCGGTAAGGATGGTCTATCAGAGTACCACAAAATGTTGTTGTTGCACCTGCCTCATTATGTTTCCATATGATGATGTTTTTGTTGTCTCAACCTCATGCTGATGATGTTATTGTCTCAACCTCATGCTGATTATGTTGTTGTTTCAACCTCATGTTGTTGATGATGTTGTTGTATCATCCTCATGTTGTTGATGATGGCGTACTAGCCTCGGGTTGGGGATATTATTGCTTTAGTGTTATGCTAATTGATGTTGATGTTTCAGCTTCATATAGATGATGATGATGATGGTACTCCAGCTCCATGCTATGAATGATGATGATATTGATGATGAGAAAAAATTCCAATGTTTTGTAGATATGTCAGTCAGTGTTCTAGATGATGATGATGTTGATGCCCTCTCTCTCATGATGATGTTGTATTGGGTTATGTCATTAGAATACTCTTCTCGTTAAGGGGGAGTGTTGAAATATTGTAACTTCGAAGAATATTCTAATTATATTTGAGTTATTATCTTATAGATAAAATCCCATTTTGTGGATTGATCATGTTGGGTCTTATATAATACCAAATTCCCCTTTGTCGATTGGTCAAACCATATTTATATGGTGGTATTTTTAAAGTCGGACCCTAGGGGTTATAAAGTGGTTCTAACCACTCTTGGAAGAATTCGGCTCTACTTAGTGAATAGACATAACCCTAACACCTCCTCACTATTATTTATAAGTTAATATGGTGCCTCATGTGTTCACTCACTCACTCACACTTCTAGTGAACATTGTTTGAAGGAAGCTGCAGTTGGAAGAAGAAGGGGAAGAGATGTGCATGCTCAGTCCTAGATTATTCTTGGTGGTTTGGTCTTAGTCTTGGCATTGTATTGGCAATCTATTATTGAGGAAGTTTTTGTTGGTTTCTCCCCCATGAGTGTTTCCCAAGAGAAAATGGTGTGTATCTTGTGATTTTGTTTCTTTGAGTGATCCTCCTTATGCTTTTGTTTTGGAAATGCATTGAATTCTCTAGTAAATTGAAAATAACCTAATAAAAACATTAAATTTAACACCTTCTACATTGACAAGATACAATATGATAACCCCAAGACTTTGGAGGAAACCATAAGGAGAGAAAGGCATATTTATGAGAAGAGAAAAGGAAGGCCAATGTTCTAAACGGCTTGGAATGACAAGAAGAAATGGAAAAAAGGACCAAAGGTAGAAATGTTTTAAGCCACAAATTTTCATGAATAATTCCCAAGAAAGTCAACAAGGTTTGTCAACCCAAAATGAGCACAAGATGACAGATTCATTTGGGAAAATGCCAAGGAAACAACCTGTTAAATTTTGGGGATGTGAAGGAAATCATTTATATAGGGACTTCCCTCACAAAGGAGAAAGGATGAGGACTATCCACAACATTTAGGAGGCTGAAACAATGGAATATATGGGAGGAATAATGAAAATGATTTATGCAACCTTGGACAACAATCAATATGAATATCAATCCCCCAAGATTGAAGTAAAAGGTGTTATCGTGCCAAATCTAGGTGGGGAAAATCCTGATCCGATCCACTAGATGGTGATAACGGTGGGAGAACTTATCCACTGTCATCTCAGATAAACCCTCCCTCACTTATGTGAAGGAAGAATCCAACACAAATGGGATTCCAGGGAGACCCTAGGGTGAAATTAAGTGGAAAGTGAGAGTATGGAAGTGAATCCCCTATAGGTCAATATACTAAATGAGAAATGACTTGGTAACGAGTCTCGAAGATGGTTTATAGTTGCCAAATTCTTGAGTACTTGCGGAAGATTTTTTTACTTGCCCAAGACACAAGAAGGACCACATATATAAGCTCAAAGTTAAGTGGACAAGCATTTAATCTTGTTGTCAATAATTGTAGTAGTAAACAAGAAAATATATCAGCAAGGAAAACAACTGACTACTGCATATTTAACCACTTAAAACATCAAATATTGGGGGAGAAATGAAGCACAAAACATGTAGATAAATTCCCAACACTTTAGTATAAAATTTAGTGGTATTAGAGGGATTTTATAAGAAGTTTTTAGAGTATATTTTTAACATCCAAATGGTTGTAGCAATAATTTTCTACAACAGAAGATTCCAACCCACAAAACAATTAAGCAAACCACCCAAAAAGTGCACTGAAACTAGTAGATTAAAGGGGCAGTTTATTAACAACTTTTGACGATTGAAAATTAAGTTATGATTGAAGTAAAGAGAAGTTCTCTACAGCCCTAATGGTTGTAGCTTAAATTTACTACAACAAAAGCAAATACTTGGAGAAGTGAGACGCCCTATTGGGCTAAACAAGCCTTAAGCACAAGTAATAGTTTCCAACATAGACAATTACAATATCTCGCGTTTCACATATCCTAATGCAATGTTTTTGTTTCTCCGATACAATAAGATTAGTGCCTTTAACTATTGGGTTGTGGAGCATGAAAAATTAAAGAGCTAGTTGAGCTACTTCCTTGGGGGTGTAATCCCTTTTACTCCCCAAGGCAAGCTAAGCTAGCTAAGAAAAACCATAGGAGGGTGTAAACCCTTTTACTCGTCCTAGGAATTCCTTATGCAACAAAGTATTTCAAGACAAATATAATGGACTTAGTGGGGTTGTATGAACTTATACTCCCCAAAATATTAATCAAATTAACCTTAAAACCAAGAAAATAAGCAATAGCAACAAATATTCCTTACCTAGTCCAAGCATTAAAAAGATAAGCCTCTTTTTAACCAAAGAAATCCACCATAGAGAAATAAATAGACCTCCACTAGAGATAACACATCATACATCCATCCAATAGCCAAAGAAAAACCATTACAATAGCAAGTGACAAGAGAGATATGTAAAAATTCCCAAGTAGGGTGCAAATTTCAGCCAAGGAGTCTCTTCTCCAAAAATGTTTATGTGTAAAATGAAATAGTTTGATCTTTATTTATTCAAATCTTCCTAAGAATGTTTTTCCACTTAATGATCCAGTATTGGTGGCCACCCATCTATTCCAACTAGCTCATCTTGACAATTTTTAGTTCAACACGTTCTTATGTAATTATTTGTAATTGTGGTTTCGACACTTCCGAGGCTATATGAATCCCTACAAAACTTCCATGTGGAGATTGGTGGTCGCCCACCTAATCCAATTGGCTTGTTTTGGAAGTTTTCATGTTAGTACATCTTTCTATACTTCCAGGATTGTTTTCAGGCCCTAAATAGTATTTTTTTGGCTTGCCACTGTCAAACTATAGACAAAGTTAGAGTTTGACGACATAATGTGTATTTAGCTAAAAGACCTTTCCAACAGGCTATCACACGCCTAAAACAGAGGTCACATGCAAAATTTACGACCCTAGGAAGTTGAGGTACCAACTTACCCATCGGGGCCCACATAACTTTTGGTGTTTCATCTCCCAGGGTTAGGTTTTTGGATGTTTAGGGTTTTGGAATTCACGAGTAATGTTAAAAATTCCCTTGGAGCCTCATTGTAATCATTCTGCTCAGACGGATGTGCACAACAACCACATCTCTTCTTAGAGTTAGCAACCACCATTCAAGCAAGTTGTTTTTAGTTCTGCAACTTTACAATTTCAACCTATTTTCTTTATTTAATAGAAGTTATCATTTACTAGATATCTATTTTTATTCTCCGTATCTATGTGTTATTGTATTCAATCTATTACTCATTTCATTCCACTCATAAATCCAGATCAGTGGTATCAGAGCAGTCTTCTCTTCATTTGTTTTTTTTTCATGCATGTCCTCGACAAGATCTAGGTACAAGAAGTTGGGACTCAAACCATTCTATCCTTTGCAATATTGGTCACGCCGATCCTGACAACAATTCATGGGGGACGAGAAGAAATATGATGTAGCATGAGATCCTTTTAAATTGTTGCTCGAGGAATCCCTTGCACGAAAAAGGAACGAAATGATAGACAACTTTGCACAGATCCTTCGGTGGCTGCCCACATGAGACACATCTTCATCAAGAGTCCATGCAACCCCCTTCAAGGTAAAAGTAAATTTTGATATTCCATTATTTGAAGGACTGATAGATGTGGATGCTGTAGATAAATGGATGAATCTGCTTGAAGGGTATTTTTTGGTCCACATTTTTTCTGATAGGGAAAAGATTACTTTTTTCACTCCTCAAGACCATCCCCCATGTTAAGGACTGGTGGGATATGTACTCTGAGCAAAGGGCCACATAAGAATATGCAATATTTGTAGTTTCCCCCACATGGGATTCCTTCAGGGACACCATTAAAGAAAAATACTACCCTGTTGGAAGCTACGAGGACCAGTATACGAGATGGACCACGCTGCATCAGGGAAGGGACCAAACAATACCATATTTCACCAATATTTTCCATACCCTACACACCAAATTAGGTATCAAATACTTCGAACAACATATGGTGCTAAAATACTGCAACTTTTTTCATAGATACATTCAGACATAAATGGAGTTTTTGGACATTGCATCTTTAGGTGCGAATTGTAGATATATTGTCAAGATCGAGCATAAATTTAAGCAGAAGAGGTGAGAGTTTGGATATACAAACTCCTCACAGCCAAAGCAGGGAAAAGACAACCCCAACCCACAAAACAAAGGACAAATAAAATATGGCCACTCTCAAGATAACCAGTCCAAGCTGCAACCCAAGAAGGTGGTGTGAATACCATAAAATACCTTGGCACAACATCGAAGAATTCCACTCCAAGTAGTCATTGGTGGCTGAGCTGAAATCTTCCAATTCAGAGGAAGATTCTAACTCTGAATCAAATCCATAAGGAGGGAAGTAGATTATCAATTTCGAACCCAACGTCAGTGTCACTACCACCAAAGTCTAGCCAAGAAAACCAGAAGAACCAGAGGAAGGGGAACATCTCTTTCACTCACAGATGTGGGTAAAGGGGGATACACTTTAGTAGAAGTCATTAAGTTGTTGGACTCGCCGATAACACCACACCCTCAAACCTACACCATTGGTTGGCTTCACCAAGGAAGAGATCTCCGTGTCAGCCAAAAATGTCGTCTTCCCTATGACATCAAGCCCTTCAAAGATAAGGTATTGTGTGATATTTATCCCCTTGAAGTTTGTGATATTATTTAAAACCAACCATATTTGTGGAAGCGACATGATGTGTATGATTCTAGACCCCACAATGTTATTATTTCTTTGGGTATACAATTGTACATGATACTAGAGGTATCACTGCCTACCGCTATTTCTTTAATATCTACTAAGAAATGAAGTAAGGTCATTTCAAATACCATGAAGTTCGTCTTCTTTTTTATCCATGCTCACAGTAAACAGAAGGTCGTCGCCACATCCTTGAACTCTACACATAGTCTCTCTTTGCATTAGAAGCAGGTGGATAGGATCATGGAAGAGTACAAATACATCTTCTCCTCAACCACTAGGGTACTAACGTACTTCCAAGTCAAGCATCCAATTGATCTAACCCATGGTGCACATCTTCCTAATGGATCAGTCTATCATTGCACACTGATGGAAAATGACAAAATCAAGTGTCAGATCCAAGATTTGCTTCAAAAGGGGCACATTAGACCCATCTCCTCCCCTTGCATAAGCCTGATTGTATTGGTGCAGAAGAAAGACGAGACATGGAAACTCTGCATTGATTACAAAGAATTAAAAACAATCACAGTCAGGAACCGATACCTAATTCCATGAATCGATGAAATTCTTGACCAACTCAAGGGAGAAAATTTCTTCAACAATATTGACCTAAAGTATAGCTACCACCAGGTTCCCATCGAACCAACTAATGTATGGAAGCCAACTTTCAAATCTAAAGAAGGTCTCTTCGAATGGTTTGTCATGCCCTTTGTCTTAACAAATGCATCGACAAATTTCATGAGGTTGATGGATGATGTATTGAGACCCTTAACCAACTCTTTTGTGGTGGTATATCTAGATGAGATCCTTATCTTCAGTAGAACTTGGGAGGAGCACATGCAACATATTCAATAGGTTTTGAGAACTCTGTGACAACACAAGCTATATGCTAACTTGGAAAAATGCTCCTTTGGAATGAACAAGTTCCAATACTTGGGCTACATTGTTGATGGACATGGGGTACATGTGGATATAGCTAAGATCCAAGTCATCCGTGACTGGCTAGCCCTGACCACACTAACTGAGCTTCAAATATTCTTAGGACTTGCCAACTTCTACCGACGGTTCATGTTAGGAGTCTCCCATATTTCATGGGCCCTCATCCAAGTGACCAAGAGTAGTGTAAAGGAAAATTTCGCATGGGGGAAGGCACACCAACACGAATTTGATGATCTGAAGCATCACTTATGCTTAGCTCCAGTACTCTCCTTACCTAATCTGCAACAACCATTCAAGATTGAGACTGATGCATCTGACTATGCTCTAGGTGTAGTTCTCACTCAACATGGTCATCCAGTAGCATACCATAGTGAGAAACTCTCAGATACTATCCATAAATACCCCACCTATGACAAGGAAATGTATTCCATTATGAAAGTCTATTTCCAATGAAAACATTACATTCTGGGAAAGGAGAAATCATCCACACTAACCACAAGCCTTTGTAGTTCATATAGACATAGGGGAAGTTTCCGAACGACTTCCATAAAAATTGGTCTACATACCTGCAACAGTTCCATCTCAACATAAAGTATGAGACAAAGAGCAGAAATCGTGTCACTGATTTCCTCAGTCGACCTCCCATTGTTGCACTCACCACCGTGGTCCATTCCTGTGGGCATGAGGCATCTGAGTGGCCCCAACTTTATCGGCGAGATCCTAACTTCGCCACCACCTATCAGCTCTTGGGTATAGACATGAATGTGACTGATTTTCACATTGAGGATAGATTGTTATTCTATCTAGGCCACCTCTATGTTCCCGCAAGCGAGCTTGAAAATATGATTTGGGAGGCTCACTACAGTCGGATGGCAGGACATATTGGCATGGAGAAAACTATGCTTGTTCTACATAAACATTTTTATTGGCCAAAACTTCGACAAGACACCAACAAGTATATAAGATATTGCACTGCCTATGCCATTGCCAAGCCAACCATCCAAAAACAAGGCTTATACATCCCTCTTCCTACTCCCAAGAGGCCTTGGGAATCCATATTGATGGATTCCATGTCTGGCCTTCCGTCCACCAAGCAAGGCAATGATTGCGTATTTGTGGTGGTTGATCAGTTTTCAAAGATGGCCATCCTCACAATCTGCAAGAAGAGCATCACAATGACATATACCACCAATCTCTTCTTGAAACGAGTGTGGGTCCATTTTGCGATACCACAAATCATCATCTCAGATCAAGAAAACATGTTGCTCAACACATTTTGGTCAAGTCTCTGGTCATTGTTGGACACCAAGATCACTAAATCTACTACCTTCCACCCTCAAACTGATGGCCAAACAAAGGTCGTCAATTAAATGATTGTGCACATCCTACGCATGTATAAGTATAAGAATCCATGTACATGGGATGAGAGTCTTCCCTATGTGAAACATAGCTACAACAAGGCTCTCAATAGCTCCACTGGTCATAGCCCATTTCAGGTTGGGTTGGGATTCTAACCCTTGGGTCCCATTGATGTTGTACTACCTCTTGTAACCACATAGGAAAAATATTCCCATTTTCAGTCTGAGGCCGACAAAGCCACCTGATTCATTGAGTGGATTCAATACATTCACCAACAGGTGCATGAGATTTTGCAGAAATCCAATGCTAAGTACAAGCAACGCCATGATCAACACCAGGTATCGCACAAGTTTCAGGTGAGAGATAAGGTCTTGTTACATTTGCAGAAAGAGTGCCTTATAGGGCCCCATCACAAGCTCTGTCCACTTCTCTATGGGCCTTACACTATCACCAAGATTGTGGGTGACAATGATTTTGAGATCAACACTCCCCCCTTCCCTGGCTTGCACCCAATGTTCAATGTGGACCTCCTCCAACCATATTTTCCACCATTATTGGACACCTCAAAGATTGAAAAAAATTTGAAACCAACATAGCTCAACCTTGACTGGATGGAACAAACTTCCAATGATTATATAGTGGACACACAGGTCAAGGGCACTCTCCAACAGAGGATCCAACTTTGTCGGTTTGTCAAGGCAGGGAATCTCCTACACCAAGGAAAGTGGCTCACCCGGGGCCAAATTCAACATAAATTTCCTCACCTTATGGGGGAACTCAACGCAATGGATTTTATTTCTTCCTAAGGGGGGAGAACTAATCCAGGTGGATATTGGTGGCCACTCGCCTATTCCAACTGTCTCATCTTAACAGTTTTCAGTTCAACACGTTCTTATGCAATTCTTTTGAATTGTGGTTTCTACACGTCTAGGGATATATGAAGCCCTATACAACTTCCAAGTAGATATTGGTGGCTTCCCACCTAATCCAATTGGATTATTTTGGAAGTTTTCATGTCAGTACATCTTTTTGTACTTCAAGGGTCGTTTTGTGGCCCTAACAATGTTTTTTTTTGCTCGCCACAGTCAAACTATAAACAAATTTAGAGTTTGACAACATAATGTGTATCTCTTGAAAATACCTTTCCAACGAGCTATCACACGCCTAAAACGGAGGTCGTATGCAAAAATTATGACCCCAGAAAGTTGAGGTACCAACTTACCCATCGGGGCCCACATAACGTTTGGCGTTTCATTTCCTAGGGTTAGGTTTTTGGATGTATAGGGTTTTGGCATTCATGAGTAATGTTAAAAAGGCCCCTGGAGACTCATTGTGATCATTTTGCTTAGACAGATTCACGTAGCAGTAACATCTCTTCTTAGATATAACTACCACCATTCGAGCAAGTTGTTTTCAGTTCTACAGTTTTACAGTTTCAACCTATTTTCTTTATTCAATAGAAGTTACTGTTCACTAGATATCTCTTGTTTTTCTCCATGTCTATGTGTTATTATATTCAATCTTTTAGTCATTCCATTCTGCTCATAAGTCTGGATCACTTAATTTTATGGTAAATCACAAAGTGAGGGGGAAACAACCCTTACTTTTCCCCTTTACATTATAAAATTCAAATTTAACTTTAAAAATGCACATTAGAAACCCTAAAGTGATGTCATCTCTCTTCTAAGGTGAGGTTTTGGCACCTTTTGCAAGTCATTGGAGTGGAAAGTGGAATTCATTGGGCCTTCTAGGGCTTACCTCTCATTCATTGGGTCTTTCTCCTCTAAGTCAAGCCTTCTCCCACCAAAACGTGCCAAGTGTCAAGAAAAAACAACACCACCAACACAACCCTAGCCCTAGAGTGACATCAAGCTCCAAAATGTGATGTTTTTTCCTCAAGAGAAAATTGTTGGGCTAGCTAATGATTGGGTCAGGTCCTCCACGATGTCTCCTTAGGCCTCCAAAGGATAGCATCATCATTTGGTATATGGGCCATGGTATCCAACCTACGGAGTTCAATCCCCAAGGAATCCCAAGCTAGGCTTGTTCTTCCAAATCTGTCCACCAACTATGTCCTGCAACAATAACTAACAAGATAATTGAGGACATTCTTAGAATGTATGTAATGGATCAACCATCGAAGTGGGAAGATTATATTATTTTTTTTGAATTTACCTACAACAATGGGTATTGATCCTCTTTGAAAATGAGTCTGTTTGAATCATTGTATGTTAGAAAATGTAACACACCAGTGAGTTGGGATATTCCAACAAACATAGCAGTTGTTGGGCCAGATTTGTTAAGGGAAATGGAAGAACAAATGGAAAAAGATAAAGCACAATTTAAAGGCTACCCAAGATAGGCATAAAATTTATGTAGATAACAACATAGTGTTTAGGGAATTCAAAGTGGGAAAATATGTTTTCTTAAAAGTGAAGGTGAAGAGAAGTTCACTAAGATTAAGAAGTTGCCCAAAGTTGGCACTGAGATATTGCAGGAGTTTTGAAATATTAGAAAATATAGGGCCAGTTGCATACATACTAGAATTTCTTGCATCTATGAGAGTGAATAATGTATTTCATGTGTCATTATTAAAGAAATATGTGCCTGACCTTGACCACATAATTGGTTGGAATCTAATCCAGGTGGAACACGAAGGGGATTTCTAGGTGTTACGAGGAAAATCTCTCTATGGCATGGGGTAAACCACAACAGATGAAATGACACACATAAATCAACTTTAATTCCAAGTATTCTATATAAATGAAACACTAACAAGACAAGGACAAGACCTACCTCGTATGGACATTCGATGAAGACCAGGGTTGAACATGAAACTCAAAGCTTTATACTTGCAACTTGTCCTCAAAAACCAAGATACACAAGCATATGGTCAAAATATATAATGTTAGCATATATATTAGCATAATCCATTAACATACATGAAAAATACTCTCATGGAATAATAATTCAAATATTTGCAAGATATCAATTGGATGAGAAAAGAGTATTTCTATTAAAATAATCAACATAAGTATTTAAGTGACAAACTTTTGTAACGACACATATAAGAACTGAGAAACTAAGTCCCTACAGCTGGGCCTCCACCAAAGGAAATATTATATAAAGGAGACGATGAGGTTCTCCATCACAAAGAAGTAAGAGATTGGGGGTTGAACAATGAGTTCATACTTTCAAGGATAAAGGGATGCAGACTCAATATGGAGTGAAATTTCTCCAGAGTGTCTTTTCTCTCAAAGTTGAATTCTCTGGAAGTGCTAGTTACTGATGAGAATATTACAATCCATAATGAATTTGTACACATGGCTACCAATTTGAATTACATTGCATATCCATGTGGAAATATACCAAATATTTTTTCATGGCCATGAATAGAAAATACAAAGAAGACACATGCCATAGGCTGTCATAGTCACAAACAAGGCCTAGTGGAATCCAGTCTCAAAATCAATCTGAAGACATCTGTTTACAATAGAGTACAATCTAACCTCCCATGATCACTAAATTCATATAGGTATTGGTCCAATGAAATACAACAACATAATAGGAATATTATTACTATAAGCTGGAGGTCTTCTACATTATCCACCGAAGCTGCAAGTCTACATCACGTGAATAGAGGAGTTGATGTCGAACACAATGAGACTTCATTTGATTACTGGTCATTAAGGTATACCATTGGCAACCACGAGACAAACTACTGATAATGAAAGTAGGTATCAAGGCATCGAGTACATTCTTACAAGTGTGATTAAGAGTGTTGAGGTCGAACACTTGAAGAATCCATTGATAAGGAGACATAATTTATTCCAAACTTTCGATGGTAGGAGAAAATGCTGCTGATGACTGCAAGCCTCTAGGTACTCATAGGACTCTAGGTCTCATTTCCACAATAGATGATCTGAAGTCGATGGAAGGAGTGTCGCTGAAAGGAGAGCATTAGGGAATCTCTCATCAATAAACACAAGGTACAAAACAATATCTTGATGATTAGGAGGAGATCAGATGAATAAGATGTTCATGAACCAACGACCCTATGCATCTCCTGCATGCACCATATGCAAGTAGTGCACGAAAGATACCCTATGAATAAAAACCAATGAGGAAGACTGCCGATAAAGGTGAGGAAACCACCAATAAGGATAATGGCATCCAAGGCACTACACAAATCCCAATGTGTGAATAGATTTCTTTCTGTCAAACACAAGGGAAACCCCCCAGTCAACGACCAATGAAGATATGTCAACTATTGGGTTTAGGGTTACCTACCCATAATTAAAGAAGGACCAGGGTGCATGGTAGGACTACAACTTCATGTGACTTTGAGATACACTGAGGGTATGGCCGACATGCAAAGTCAAGAGTTGTGAGAAATGGACAACACATGCTTATAGACTTCCTTTGAACAAGAGCATGAGACATATGGATAACTCAGGAATCATATACTTGATGATAAAACTTCGTGATGCACGAGGCATCAAAAAAATATCCATAGGGACTCGAAGAATAACCAGTCGGAGGAGTGAACTATAAGTAACGAGCTCAACTTCCTAAGGTCACGCTAAACCCAAAATTTGGATGACAGTGGACTCAAAAGTCTGTGCTCTTTTCAAAGGCGACACGACTGCTTCCAATATGAGATAATATTCTTTTCATGCTCACATTTTTTTGTTTTTTCACAGGCAAAGAAATTCTATGATACAAGAGAGGAAACAAGTATCGCGAGTAAGAAACTAGCTCCAAACAGTGGAACATACCTATGCTCAACGCAAGGAAGTGCATGCGGGGCATGGATACTCAAGGGAATTTTTACTCTTAGGGTATATGGTGTCAAGCTGCAAAGGATATAAAAAGGGCTCTGCTTGGCTAGTGATGGAAAATTTTGAGGTAAGAGGATTTTAACGAGAAAACATGAATAAAAAATAGGCTCAATACTGCAAGAAAGATGATGGAATGTGATTACAACTTAACTCCAAAGAGTGTCCTTTTTCATAGATTTAGTTCCCTAGGCCCGAAAAAGTGTAAAATAATACCCAGGAGAACTCTTATAGCCAATGTTGACTAGACTATTCCTTTTTTGTAAGTAGTATACTTGTTCCGAAAAAGGGTTAAACTTACACCAAATAGACGTCATTTAAAATCCATTTAACGAGTGTGAAAGAGACAAGTTCTCTCGACAATATTTTCATTTTTGAGAGTCTGAAAAGAGATTAACTAAGGCTCAAGGATGTTGTTCTAAGCAACATATCATGGGGGAGGCCAAGGCTCCCATGCAGGACTCCTATCGAAATCTAGAAACACATTGGTAGTTGACATAAGATTGGGAGAACCCAAAGCTTGCCAAGCCAAGGAGGATAAAATGATTGCAGAGGATCCTTGCAGAGAAGGAAGGCGAGGCTCTACAAGATCATTCCAATAAAAAAAACCATCTTAGGACTTGGAGGGAGTGTATTCAGAGAGAGTGGAATGATCCCTTGTTCATAAGGTATAGAACTAAAAATTACAAGGACATGGTCAAAAGATGCATCACCCTCCAAAAGAAGAGTGGGATTGACCGAGGATTGCATTGACAATGTCACTTCCTTAGACTTTCCACTCTCCAAGAGAAGAGTTGGATCGACTAAATATTGCATCAACACAACCACTTCTTTAGCCATTGGTTGAGTAGGATGTGAGGCAACAAGGTTAAGAGACACATCACTCCCCATAATAGGAGTGGTGTCGGCTGAAGATTGCATCAGCACGACCGTTGGTTGAAGAGGATGTGAGACAACATGGTCAAATGATGCATCACCCCTCAAAATAAGAGGTGTGTCGGCCAAATATTTCATCGACATGAGAATTGTATCAACAAAAAAAGGATTAGAAGGTTGGGAAACCAAAGACGTCTCATAACCCAAAGGGAAATCTGATAAGAACTTCACTTCTTGTACCACAACAGTAGCAGGGAAAAAATGAGTTAGGTGACCTCCTTTGCAAAGTCTACAAAGGAACTTTGGATTACGTCATATATGTATAGTATTATAAATCATATGAATTCCCCCAGCATGAATTGCAGTGGCTGATGACATTCTCCCAAAATGACTTGCGGAGGCTTGTAGTAGATCTCCAACATGACTTACAAAAGTTGGTGATGAATTCCCAACATGACTAGCAGAGGTTCGTGATGTATGTGCAGTGTGACTCACAATGACTAGAGTTGTTCCCCCAACATGACATGCAATGGATGGTTGTTGGTCTTCAACGTGAATTGCAGAGGTTGTTGACCTATCTCCAACATGACTAATAGAGGTTGGTGATATAATTCCATTATGACTTGCAGTTACTGGACTTGTTTTTCCAAAATGACTTGCAGTGGTTGGTTGCAGCATCTGAGACCAAGGTCCCAGGAAATATTGATATTGAGATATTGCGGGCCAGGAAGGGTTCTAGTATACACCATGGCCCTGTCTGGTAGGATGGTATCCTCCTCAAAATGTATTCATAAATGGTTGTAAGGGAATTATCATCAAGGAATCCACTTGTGAAGAGAAAGTGACATGATAAAGGTTAATCAGTGAGGATATATGTTTCCCCTAGATGAAGGAATTTGGTGAAGGGGGTTTCCCATAAAATTTACTCCCCTCAGATGAAACACCAGAGGAAAGAAGGAGGTTCTCCATGAGAAAATCATTCTTAGGAACCGACATAGTAGAAGAAGGATATATGGACGGGATGTAATAAGTAGAAGGACCACCCATTTGAGCACTCATTCCTAGAAAAGTGAAGCTAGGATTGGGTCCATATGAAGGAGGATTCCAACTTCCTACTGTAATATTTGGTTGAGGGATATGATTCCCACCAAATTAAAAGGGAGAGTAAGGAGGCATCATGCCTCTAGACCCAAAACTAGGATTCACATAAGATGATGAGACAGAGGATGGCGAGTGCGAAGACATGTTTGGAATACCAAAAACAATATTAGAGGCTCAATTGGTTGAGTATCATGATTCAACGTAACACTCAAAAATACAAAAGGATTTTTTCCCATGGAATGAGAAAAGACCATGGGCTAGGTAATGCTAATTGAGGGAGTCACAGGGGCTCCACTAACCATATCAATGAAAACTCATGACACAATAAAAAATCCTAAGGCCAACTAATAATCATAGAACACACCAAAGTAAAGAAAAGAAGGCTAATGCACACAAACATGATATAGTGGTTGAAAAGGGGCCTCCCTCACTAGAGTAGGTATGTCTCTACCAAGAGGGACTTGAGACTCCCTTCAAAATATGGGAGGTATCAAAATCAGTTATAAGGTCCCTTGTGGGCTTAACAATGCAGTCGGTCAGATCCCCCCAGAGAGGTAATCCTCCATAAAGGTCGCGTGTTGTTCGACCATTATCTGACTCGGGGTAGCTTTAGAATAACCCCTGCAAGTAACCTATGTGGCTACCTATGTGGCTACCTATGTCAATAAACTAGATTCACCACAATATAACCAATGCGTAGGTGAACAATCATAATTCCGGTCCACCGTATGGGCAGGGTAACAAAGACCGAAATATTGAAATCACCACCTCTCATAGAGGTAAAGGTACTAGAAAGACCCCCAAATACGAATAGAACCACATAACAATCTCTCACTCTAAGAAGGTATTAGAGGGCTATCTTTGTAACCAACTTCGCGCGACCTCGTGCTTAACTTCGGTGTGAGCGGAGCCTTCTGACGTCACTAATTACACAATGGGTTTCACCACTCCATGGTCAGACACATATGTTTAGTTTAATAGACTTAGAGAAGTTTACTCACAAAAATACTATTCCAAGGCCCTATGTCCTATACTTGTTTGTGTACCCTGAAAAATAAAATCGTTTCTAATCAATTTTTAATTAATCAACGCTACTTTCAATGGATTCTACTTACTCAAGAGGCATGGTCGTAAAATTGATGGTATTATGACTCAACATATAAAAGAAGCGAATGTAGAAACATTGCTAAGTCCTAATCTTAAATTCTAAAGAGATGGTAAGCTTTTAAATGCAACTTTCAATGCAATTTCTACAATTTCAATGAAATGCAATATTTCCACAAGTGTCAAAATCAAGACTAAGTAATCAAAAGAGAAAATTCCATAATACAAAATGAGATTTTTTTTTTGTATTTTCAATATAAAGAAAAGAAAATGCAAGGACTGAATAACAACTTCACATACATACCCTATTGCAAGAAAAAAGAGACAAGCCAAGAATGATACCAAGAAGAAAACACTTAGACCAATGTGCCAGGACAACCAATCAAAAGAATGATAAGAAAGAATACCGCCCAAAAATTCAATAACAAGAATGTTTCCTACCACTATGAAAACACTTAACAGTCAGGAGAGAGACCCAAGAAGACTCAAATACCAACCAAACTCACCCAAGAAACACCAAAATCAACCAGTAAGCCTAAAGATATGATGTACACGATTATTTGAGAAAAACTCATGTATGTACGCACCCTACATAAGGACAACTCGCATATGTATGCGTCTGTCAAGGGAAAAACCATGTATATATAGTAAAACACTGCTAGGGAAAGGATTAAGCCAAGAAACTCATATGCCAAGTAAAAATAGGTTGTCAAGCAATCATGCGACAAGGAAACTCAGGCTAACAGAGAGCAAGTCAAGGAGAAAAAAACTCCAAACCCAAAAACAAAAGATCAATCCCCAGTATGGTCGCCAATTCTGTTACGAGAAAAATATCTCTATGGCATGGGGTAAACCACAACAGACATAATGACACATAGAAATAAACTCTAATCCCAAGTATGCTATATAAATGAAATGCTAACAAGATAAGGCCATTATCCTACCTCATCCAGATGTTCGATGAAGACCATCATTGAGCACACATCTCAAAGCTTTATACCTGCAAATTGTCCTCAAAAAACAAGATACACAAGAATATGGTCATAATATATAATGCTATCATATAGATTAGCATGATCCATTAACATACATGGAAAATATGCCCATGGAATAATAACTCAAATATTTGCAAGATATCAATTGGACGAGAAAAAAGTGCTTCTATAAAAATAATCAGCATAAGTATATAGATGACAAACTTCTGTAATGAAACATATCAAAAACGAGAATCTAAGTCCCTCCAACTATGCCTCCACCAAAGGCAAACTCATATAAAGGAGACGATGAGATTCTCCATCACAAATAAGGAAGAGCTTGGGGGTTGAACAATGAGTTCAGATTTTCAAGGATAAAGGGATGCAGACTCAATATGAAGTGAAATTTATCCAGAGTGTCTTTGCTCTCAAAGTTGAATTCTCTCCCACAAGGCTTGGATATGGCTCAATTTGTAGCCTTTAAATGGAATTGAATGGATGATTCAGAGCGTTTCCAGTATATGGAAGGTCAATGATCATGGATCTCATGACATGACATGGAAACCCGACATAATTTTTATTTTTGAGCACCAAACCCGATGTACACGTGCTGTAGTGGAGCAACCTGCATATATGCTTGTTGTCTAACTGATAGGGCCTGTATATGTGGAAAAATGTGATTTTTTTTCTCTGGAAGGTAAAAAAGGGGACTTTAAGTCTTCAAAGGGAAATGGAAAGGCCATCCAAGCAAGTTTCATAGGGTGAGGCAAAATTTTCTATAACACCAGGTGAAACTAGTACGCATCCTAGACCAAAAAGTCAAAGTGCTCAGGAAAAAATCCACAGGGTTGGTAAAGGTCAAAGGGACATGTTACGATCTTGAATATGCTCAATGGTAGAATGGGGAAAACATGCGGGCATAATACCTACAAATGTTTGAAAATTTTGAATAAAATAGAATGCAAGACTCCATTTTGAACATCTAGAGTTATGGAACCACATCTCAGAGTCCTAGCCAACTGTGCAAGGGAACTTGATAAAAGAATGGATCATTCCTTAGGTTAGCCTTGATAAATGGATAATACATCCCTTGTGTTATCTCTAATGAATGAATGGTGCATTCCTTAGGTCAACGAGTTGAGAGGAACACAAGATTATGGTTGGAATTGTTGTTGGAGTTGTTAAATTGCAGAACTTTAATTTTAAGTATTGTGATGTAAATTTACATATATTTGTATTGACATAGAGTGAACTAAGGATGATGCACAATTGCAGGGGAGGGGGAATGTAACATCCCCACTATAATCCCTGGTTTAATTAATGCTCAATGTAGATCTAATATGTGGCTACGACCACAACGATGTAATATGTGAATTATGTTTCTATGTTTTAATAATAAAAATGTGATGCCAACTGCTAAGAGGACATGGACACATATGGGGGATGAATTAATCCATAAGAGGGGGGATTTTCTAGAATAATGACCAAGAGGGTCCAAGGGGGAATTGCCCATGCATATTAATTCAATCGATTTTCCTAAATTTGCTATATAAACCTTCCAATTTATGATTGAGTGTTCCTAAAGCCAATCATTGAATACATGTAAGAGAGTGGGTGTGAGTAGTCAAATCCAAAATTTATTGGACACATTGGGTTTGAGTACAATCAACTTGGGAAGAGTGTGAGTAAAAAAAGACAAGCAAAAGGGAGAAAATTCGTATGGGTTGGGATAACAGTTTTACACATTGAGTTTTTGTGCATGAGTATCAAACAAAGAGAAAGGAAGAGAATTTGGAGTTGGTGCAACCATGGAGGGCGTATTTTAGAGTAAATTAGAGCGTATTTGGAGATGGAAATTGAAGAGCAAGGTTTTCAGGCTTGAAGAGTGAACTTCTGGGTGAGTTGCACTAAAACAAGTGTTTGTTGTTGTTTGCTGGTATTTTTTTTCCTAGCAACAAGTTCCCTTGAGTTCCCAACTGATAGATTCCTAACTATCTGTGCCAGAGAGACCTTGATAAATGAATGGGATGCCTGAGGGACTGATATCAGTGAAGGGGTACATTCCTTGGGTTGGGCAAGTCAAATACGAAGAGAGTTGGTGGAAAATCAGGATAGTTGTAGGAAGATACCGATAGGTTGTGAGTTTATGAGATGTGAGTGGACTGTGAGAGACCACCCTATTTTGTGGATTACTAGCCTCAACTTAGGGGTGACCGGCTCTTGATATTTGGAACAATTAGTTTATGGTTGGGTAGAATGTCCATCCCAAGTAGCTAGTTGCACAACAAATATAAAAGATAAGTGTTAGATCTTGTTGATGTGTTATTTTTATATGTATAAATGTTGTGCATGAAATCTGTGTATAAGATTGATTATATGTTGTTGTTTTTGAATTAGTGGTTTCATTTCATGAACATTTTAGCATGGTGTAAATGCATACAAATAATGGTAACAATTAATAATTAAATTTGGTTGAAATTTAGTTAATCAATTAGCTGTAAAAATAAATGAATTAGTTAACATAAATTTCGTTTGTATGATTATTTTGCACCGTAATGTCCCTTGGTTGGGCTGCGGGATGTTACAGGAACTGGGAAGCTCTGATCATAGAGCTTGGAAGTCCATATTATGCCAAAGTAGGGGCCAAGATGACAAACTTGGAAGGGAACAAAGTTGGTGTGCCCAGTGCCACCAACAAGGGCCTCGGTTACATATACTTCGAGGCTAAAAACTTCCTCCCCATCCTAAAAGAGCTATTCGATATTAATCCCCCTCGAGGCGAAGAAGAGGAGGTGTAGGTATATGATTTACAAGTGAATTGGTTCCAATTCATATTATGGATTTATGAATGAAAAGTATGGTATATTGGAAAAATTCGATTGGCTCGCAGAGGAGGAGATGTGAGGTAGAACACTAAGGAAGTGGCAGAGGATAGAGTCCATGTGCTAAATTATGAGAGACACCGAAGAGTGATTGCCTTTGCAAAATTTTAATTGTGGAAGTTTGCATTTGTACTTTGTCAATTAAATTGTTTCTCGATGAATTTTTATGTAACAACTGCACAAGTGTGCTTTTAATTGCACCAGTGCACTATAAATAGTATAACACACATGTATATTGTGTTTTTTCAGATCATGTTGTTGTTGTTGTTGTTTGATTTATAAAATTTATTATAAGTACACTAATGATTTCTCTATTTTAAATTAAATTTAAGATGTATCACTCATTCGAATTTAGAGTTGTCATATAATGTTTAACTTTGTTTTTATGAAATCGTTTACTTTGGATTGTAATTGCAAAAACTTATAACTATTAATGTCATATAATTTTTAATTCTTCTTCAAGGTGATTTATTTAATTTCCAGCAAGATACAATATGTTGATTAAACATGTTTACAAAGAAAAAATACTTTTATGAAATGTTATTTTTTCATTTATTTTATTGATAACATTATAATAATTGTTCATAATTAAATTTATAGTTTTTATATTTAAAAATAAAATTAAAATCATAATTATTAAATATGAAAACGAAATCATAAATAATAATGAATTTTAAATATGAAATTTTAAAAATTATAATTATTAAATATGAAAATGAAATCATTAATAATAATGAATTTTAATATACACAATTTTCTTTAAATGAATTTATGATTTTTTGCTTCACCACCAACTTAATTATGAATCTCCTCATAAGGAAATGTAAGTATTTGATTTCATTAGTGAAGAAATTAATTAATTTGTTAAGGTTAGAAGAATACTAAATTAAATTAATTTTATATTAATATTTAAAAATATAAAAATATTAAGCAAACTCCATAAATAAAACAAACAAAAGTCCATGTGTAGACTTTATAGGGAGCTTAGTCCCCATCTTTGATGTAATGATTGTAACATGCAACCAACCACTTTATAATAAAAAAAGTTGAATTAAGCAATACATTTGATCCGGATTTATGAGTGGAACGAAATGAAACACAACTCTATAACATTAACACAGATATACAAAGAACAATAACATAGATATAATTGAACTTAACTTATATTAAATAAGAAATCTATCGAAACTGCAAATGCATAATAAAAACAATCTTGCTCGAATGGTGGTAGCTAATCTCTGGGAAGAGTTGTGGCGGCTACAGGCATTATTTGAGTACATTACAATGAGGTCTCCAGGCCTTTTTAGCATCAATAAGTAAACAAAAAACCCTATACATCCAAAACCCTAACCCTAGGAGATGAAGCGCCAAAATTCATGTGGGCCCCAATGGGGTAAGTTGGTACATCAACTTCTCNCTGTGACTAATGAGCCCATGGAGGGCGTAGTTTTCGATGTGCAGGACCATGCCCGATGGACAGGTACCATTTGGATCGGTACACATGGGGAGATGATTAGTTTGGACCTCCATGGGGCTGAAGAGCCCATCAGATGGTTGATGAGATCTCGTCAGAGGGGCAAAGACAGGACAGTGTTTGATTGAGCTCTTGCACCGAAGAAGAAGAGGATGTTTCACCATAGGCACTTTGGCAGAGCCCGATCTAGGGGGAATGACCCCTTTTCAGTGGAACGTTTGCCTTGGAAGCCTCAGGACGTCCCCATCATCACCATGACGTCATCCAGCTTCATGGTCACTCTTGGAGGCAGATTGGGCAGCAGTGGCACGTGTGGCATGTTGGAGAGGCCCCTGGGGGGCTAACGTTTTTCTCTTGGATGTCTCATTTGCCCTAAAAGGGGCTAGCCCCTGCCTTGAAGGGGCTTTTCCCTTTATTACAGCTCAGTTAGGGTTTTAATTTGACAATTTAATGTAAAAACAATATGATTTTGGTTTAAAGCCTTGTCGACTATTTTTTGACCTAAAATTAATTAAAGGTCATTGATACAGTATATATTGAGGAGTTTTATCCTCATTTTGAAAAAACACAACACTCACTCTCCTAGTGAGATCTGATTTTTGC
>JZKD02S0181442.1:0-13403 GCA_000966675.3 Picea glauca | reverse complement strand
CTTGGTAAAAATGTAATCAGACCTCGAGCCATACGCTCTCATCTGAGATAGACAGAGGCATTTATAGTAGTAGTTGCAGGTAGATAGAATTGAATTCTTAGATTAGATAGTTCTAAAAGGAAGAGGGAAAACCGAATATAGACACCCTCATTTGTATCATTGTAACATTGACAGGAAAGGAAAAATAAGAATCGAGAGCATAGGAGAATAGCAGAAGGGTTGTAGAAAACACCCATGTACAGATCTTGAATTAATAGAAGAAGTTGATTCAGATTCATGGCTGTTGTGTTATTCTCTGTGTATGTGTGTTGAATGCTCTACTTATGAGAATTACTTCCTGTTATGAATTTTTTATCATGCTGTGTGTATGATTTCATGTGTCGAGATTGAAATCTGAGAGGAAGTGAAGTGAGTTACAATTGTTTCTCTTTTGAGCGAGGATTCCTGCAAGGAGTGCAGTTGAAGTCGTCCGCAAGGAGTGCATTGACAGAAGGCTCAGAGAGTAAAATCTTGTTCTCAAAGTACTCAGAAGTGAAAGTGGGTTGCTAAAGCCGTGCAAGGAGTGCGTAGGCTAAGGAGAGTCTCAGTCGTGAAAATGAGCAGAAGCTTTGGGGGACTGCTGCTACGGGCATACACAGAGTCAAAGGAAGCTCGAACAGTTGAAGTGTTCGTAGGATTTCCGCAAGGAGTGCGTGCAAGACACCTCATGGAAGTTGAAGTAATTTAGAGAAGCTCAAGAAGGATAGGCTCTGAGTCATTGAAGATCAGCGTAGATAAGTGCGACTTGAAGTTGCAAGAAGTGTCGCAGGTCAGCAAAGTTGCGAAGGAGCCTCGTGGAGAGACCCGTTTTCATTCCGTGGATCACACAAGGAAGAACGAACAGTCGAAATCCTCTGAGGAGATTTCATGAAGTTCCGAGGATCGTTAGATCTTCCAGAGGTGCAAGGAGGTTACGGTGAGAAGGTTCGAAGGGTTTGAAGCTCAGGAGGGGCAGAACCGTCGATTCCGAATCACAGGAGCCGTCGGATCTACACATGGTATCGTGTATCGGGGACTCCCGAGTTGAAGCCCCAAAAGTTGTGCAACAAGAACAGCGATATCACGAGACGTGATATCCCTTCAAGATCAGAGCCGTTCGTTGTGGAGGACGTGGGTAAGGAGATTCTCTCATCTCGTAGACTCGGGCATCGGAGGTTAGAAAAGGAAGTCCTTCAGTTTCGCGAGTAGCGAAGTGGCGAGAATATTGGAGCCGTCCATCCGAGGAGGACAGGTGGCAGAGATCGAGAGATCTCACTAACTTGGAAGTTCGCAGAGTGAAAGCCCTAGTATTGGGTATTCAGAGTCGCGAGGTGTGAGGACGCGAAGTGACGAAGTGGTGAGGAGGCTGTGAGCTGTCCATTTGAAGAGGACAGGTGTCGGAGATCAAGAGATCTCGCGAACTTGGGAGTTCGCAGGGTGAGATCCCAAGTATTGGGTACTCAAAGTTGCGAGGACACGAAGCGACAAAGTGGTGAGGAGGCTATGAGTCGTCCATTTTTAGAGGACAGGTGTCAGAGATCGAGATATCTCGCGAACTCAGGAGTTCGCAGGGTGAAAGCCCAAGTGTTGGGTACTACAAGTCATGAGGACGTGAGTAGCGCGAGAAGGAGATAGCCATTGGTTCTGGATCATTGGAGGACCATTGGATCCGCACGTGGGATCGTGCATCGGAGCCTCGCGAGAAAATGCTCGAGAACTTGGCCACGGAAATCGTGAAGTCGCGAGGGAACGAGGTCGCGAGTTTTGGTATCTCGGACATCGGGAGTCAGAGTAGAAGTTATTCGACCTCGTGAGAAGCGAAGTCACGAGGGATCGAGGTCGCGAGTTGCGGCACCTCGGACATTGGGAGTCGACGTGGAAGTTATTCAACCTCGCGAGTAGCGAAGTCGCGAGTGGTGAGATCCCGATAGCGCAGAAGTCCTGATAGAAGTGACGGGTGTGGATGGGTCAAGTCGCACATGTGCATCAGAGTTTCGGTGCCTCAGGTATCGGAGGTTGGAGAACCAAAAGTTTGGTATCGCAAGTAGCGAGGTCGCGAGTAGTGAAATCCCTCAGGGGAAAGTCAACGAGTTGACTGACCATCAGGTCTCGGGGATCCGAGAGCCCAGTGTTCAACCTTTGAACTCACGAAGTCACGAGTTTTGATTCCCCAATAAATCAAGGAAGGGGGATCGCACGAGAGAACCGTGGGAGCAGATTTCCTGATAGGGAAATAGAAGAACCTTAGAGTTCTTCGGGTCGAGAAGAAGAAGATCCTGTGAGTGGACGTGCCCGTGAGGGTGCGCTCTGCGTCACAATCACTTGGTTGACTCTCTCTGTCAACCCATCTAACTGTGTATGGTATGTTGCACTAAAATGCAGATTTGTACCAAATCCCTTAAATAATCCTCTCCAAAAGTTTGAAGTAAACTTTGTATCTCTCTCTGAAACAATTTCCTTAGGTATTCTATGTAACCTAGCAATTTACCTCATGTGAATTTATGCAATATTAGTTGTTGTATGAATCATTTTTATGGGAAAAAATGAGCAACCTTTGTCAATTTATCCACCACTACCATTATTGAATCATGTTTCCTTGTTGTCCTAGGAAATTTAGAAATAAAATCAATGTTTACCACTTTCCATTTCTTCTCTGGAATTGGAAATGGCTATAGCAAACCCACTGGGTGTCTATTCTCAATTTTCACTCTCTAACATTCCATACATCTGACAATGTAATCAACAACATCCTTCTTCATTCATGGAAAAAACTGTTGGATTCTTATTGTTGTAATTTTTTCTGGTAACCAAGATGTCTAGAATATGGAACATTATGCATTTATTTTAGTACCAAATTCCCTAGTTCTCTGGAATTAGGAACATAAATTCTATTTTTATGAATAAGTGTTCCATCTTTCTTCATATTGTACTCTTTAAATTTATGTTGTACATTTTTCTGTTGTAATTGTTTTTTTTACCTGTAGGTAATGCTGATCTGTAACATCTAAAATTCTGCTCTTTAAATCTAAACTGTGCATACTAATGGTTTTAGCATGCATAAGATGAACTCGTTTTCCAAGTGCATCAACAACTTTATTTTCTTTTACTTTAATATGCTTGATGCCGAAGTCACATTCACTTAAAAATTCTAGCCATCATGTTTTCCTAGCATTTAAAGTTGGTTGGTCAAAAAGATATTTCAGACTACTATGGTCTATCCTCAATTCAAATTTCTTTCCCATTAAATAATGCCTCCACATATTCAATGCATGAATTATGGAAACAAGCTCCAAATCATGTGTGGCATAATTCCTCTCATGTTATTTAAGCTTTATGGACTCATAACTAAGTACATATCCATTATGAGTGAGGACTCCAACAAGTCCTTGCTTGCATGTATCTGTACATACCACAAAATCTCTTTTGGGTCAACGATATTCAAAATAGGTGCACTAGTAAGTAATTATTTAAAAAAATTAAAATTTTCTTCACACTATGTTGTTCGTTCAAAATTAATTCCCTTCTTTTGTAAATAAGTGATGGGATGAGCAATTTTAGAGAATCCTAATGTAAATATGCTATAATATTCGAATAATCCCATGAAAGATATGACTTATGAAACATTCCTTGGTGCTAACCATCCTCTAATGGCTTCAATCTTCTCTGGATCTACTGCTATACCTTCCTCTGAAATAATGTGCCCCCAATAATGGATATGCTTTTAGTAAAAATAACACTTGTTTCGCTTGGCATAAAGATGATGTTCCCTTATAACTTTCAATACCAACCTCAAGTGATGCTCATGTTCTTCTTCTGACTTAGAATAAATAAGTATGTCATCCAAGAACACAATGAAAAACGTATCTAGATAATTTATGAATATGCCATTCATTGGGAAAATAATTACAACGGGTGCATTATTCAATCTAAACAACATCACTACAAATTCATAATGCCCATACTTGGTTCTAAAAGTTGTCTTATTGATGCCTTCTTCCTTAATTCTCACCTAGTGATATCCCGATCTCAAGTCTATCTTTGAAAACAAATTTTCTATTGTTAGTTGATCAAAGAGGTCATTAATTCTGGGTATAAGGTATTTTTTCTTCATAGTGGATTTATTTATTTGTTTAAAGTCAATACACAACCTCAATGTTTAATTCTTCTTTTTAACAAAAAGTACTGGTGCTCCCTAAGGTGAAGCACTTGGGCGTATGCACTATTTCTTCAACAATTCTTTTATTTGCATTTTTAATTATTTTAATTCTGGTATACTCATTCTGTAAGGATTTTTTGACACTGGGGAAAATCTTGGTACTAAAATCAATACAGAAATTTATATCCCTTTTTGGTGAAAATCCTTGTATTTCTTGGAATGCATCTTCAAACTCTTGCAACACTGAAAAATATTCAAGACTTGGCCTTTTGGTATTTTCTGGCTCCTCCTCATGAGTTGCATACAATTGACATCCTTTTTTGAAACATCTATTCAATTGTAAGGCTAAAATATCCCTTATAAGAACGAGTCTTGTAATTCCTTTCACATTGCTATGTTTTCCTTCTTCATCAAGACATGTAAATGTCTTGTTATGGAAATATAGGACAACATTATGCTTGTCCAACCAATCCATTCCAATTAGGATATCATAATATCATAATGGTATGATATTCATATCAACATTAGTATTTACTCCATTCATATTTATTGGACAATCTTTGATAGTCTCATTGATCCTTCTTTTGGTTCCAGTGGCTAGCTGAATCAAAAATGTTTTTTCAAGCCTACTTTTCTCCGAATGAAATCTATCCACTATTTTAGGATCAATGCAACTAGGATTTATCCTAAATCAATTAAAATAGAAACAATATAATTTACAATTTTACCTTCCACCTCAATCATATGGGATTGATGTTCTTCTTGTCAATGTTCTAGAGCTGCATATATCCTTGGAATATTTCTGCCCATGTCTTCTACTATTGTATCCTCTTGGAGGTTGTGTAATATCCTCCTCTTGTCTTCTATGTCAAATAAATACTTACACATGTGATCGTTTTTACATCCCCACCATTGGATTGGCGGTCTTCCTCTTTTTCCCAAGGAGTCTTCTTTTGTGGATTCATTCTTAGAAGGTTGATCTTGCTGATTTATGTGAGGATTGTTTCTATTAAAAGAACGTTTGAATCCCTTCCTTCTTTGATAAAATTTCTCCTTCTTATTATCCTTCCAAGATTTGTTCAAAGATTATTTTCCCTTGCCTTTCTCATATAGGTACTTAGCATTTCTAATTGTCTTTGTCAAAATTTTGGGCTTGTCATATTGAATTTTATTTTTCTAGAAGGATGATAGTCCACTTAGAAACCTTTGTATATTCACCTTATCATCCTTGATAAACCCCACATAATTCAACAATCCCAAGAACTTCTTTTCATATTCTCCCATGGTCATGCTCCCCAACCTAGGGATACTTTTAGGGGCTAAATTTCACCAGTGGGATAATTTTCCATGCTTTTCCCCCAAAAACGATTCACCATTCTAAAAATGATTCACCCAAATTATACAGGATAAAATTATTTTACCTTAAAAATCACCAAAATTTTATACAAACTATATAAAATCCTTCGAAATTTGAATATTTTTACAAAAATATCGTCAAACATTTTATAGTCGACATATTAAGAACTAGTAATATTCACCAAGGTTTCTACATTTTAAAATAAATTTCCATCCTTAAAATTATCCTTGCCCCAACCTCAGTTAAAATAACTCTTCCATATTCTTATCATAATAGTGCTTTGAAAGATACTCCTAAAAATATATCTTGAACTGATTCTAAGTAATCCTACTTTCATTAATGTTCTCAACTTGTTTCAATTGATCCCACCACATAATAGTTTTTCCATGCAAATAGTATGTGACAATTGTGTCTTATAATTTAGATGAGTAGTTGTGTAATTGAAAATACTTCTTGATTCCAAGAAACCAGGATTCAACATCATCTTCCCTTTCTCTTTCTCCATCAAAGGATGGTGGCTTAAGCTTCCTAATCTCTCCTTGCAAACTTTACAAAGCATATCTTCTTCTTTGATGTATAACATGAGACACTTATGGATTGCTCCTTGAATATTCAGATGCATAAAAATTCTTGGTTGAATAAGGATGTGACATATTCTTATGATTTCTACTAGAACTTCTTGAGTGATTGGTTCTTCTATATTTATCTCTTATTTCATGATGTCTTCCTTCTTCCTAGTGTCTTGAGCCTATTCCATTCTCTGCTTGTCTCTGCAAATGATCTAGGCTTTGCATCATTTGAGCATTTATTTGATTCTTCTCCTCCCATGATCTCATTATCTTCTCATTGTCAACTCTATAAATTTTCACTTCCATTCTGAGAATTCTCATAGTCTCCACCAATTTAGTTGATTTCACTTTGCTCCTATGTACATTAGACTATGTTTAATCATTACCCACATTGATATTTTGGCCTTTGGATTATCTCTCATGATTGTAGGCTCCATGTGCATCCTCCATGTCTCTGATATGCAATATTTGGATTGAATTGATATGTTTATACCTCTAATTCTTCAAAATGTGCAAGCAACCAATTTGTTAGACTTATGTTGGACAACTGAGAGGGGGGGTGAATCAATTGTTACAGTGCTTAAACAATTATGCTTCTTTTAAAATATTTACAAGGCACTCAATGATGATCACAATAATGCAGGGAAATAAACAAAGGCACATTCAACATAAGTCACATATATGAGAAAGACAAAGACAGATAATTCCCGAGGAAACCCATACAGGGTAAAAACCTCTTTTTCTTTATATGATAAGTATTATCTACATTCTTTACATTATCATACANCCTTTGAGGACACTAGTCCTCCCTAGAACCTCCCAACCACCTTGGTATATTGATTCCTTGTTACTAAAACTTATTACAATGATATAAAGTTATTCAATGGCTTACCAGCCTTGTCGCTATTCTGTTACACTACTTTGCTTTGTCTGCATCAGTGTCTTATGCACGCCCCTTGCACTTTCTGTGCTTCTGCCTTTTATACTCTCTGCACCATATCCCTTTAATGCAACCTTCCTCTACTATGCATTTCTTCTCCTGCGCTCTGCCTCCTTGCTCACACTTGAATCCTTCCCATAACAACAACCCGATCTCTTCTTTGTTCCACCTTCTTATAGTCCCTGTGCTCCTTGTGCATGCAATATTTCCATGCCTCTGCATGCTCACACCCCACAAATATCCTCCACAATTCGAGTGCTTTCCCTCATCATGATCGCAACTCTTCATCTTCTTTGGCAGGTTTCTCCACACGTTCAACATCACTGGGTGTTCTGTCTAGATTTCTCAGCCTCTCTCGCAGTTTGAGACTCTTCATCTTCTCTGCAACAGTCGAGCTCACCTTCTCTGTTCCAGTTACAGGCCTCAATGCACATCCAACTGTCAATCGCCTCCATGAACATATTCATCCCTCTTGAAGATTCCTAGAGACTCTTCACCTCCTCTGTCAATCATCCTTAAGTGTCTTTGAGTCCTCTGGCAGAAACCATCAGTGGTTTCTGGCAGTTACATTGTGTCGTGCTACAGTAGCCCTCCGATCTTGTTCAAATTCACCTGCACCGTTGGATTGATTCCATGGAATCTTGCATTCATTTCAGCATTTCGACATTCGACAATTCGGCATTCGTGTGACCATGCATCTCGACATTCCCAGTTGCAATCCCCAAAATTCCAAGGCGGAGCTAATCTGCACTAGCTCCTTCCTCTATATGACCATGGCCATGACCAAGCGCGCTTGTCCATAAGGTGATTTTTGCGATTTTGCAATTCGGCATTTCGGGACTCCTGATGTTGAAAGTCTCTGACTTCTCCATCTCCCGGTAACTGAATTCCCAGTCTCCAATACATTGAAAAGGGAGTCAGATCAATGGTCCACGATCTCTTTGAACCAACAGCTCAGATCATTTCACGATTTCGCATATCGCGATTTCAACATTCCTATGGTGAATGTTCTTGATGCTTCCAACTCCCGATCCGCAAAACTACGAAAGGGAGTCGGATCAACGATCCAAATAACCCCCTGAGATGGATGGTTGACGGGATTTCAACGTTTCGCATTTCACGATTTCGGGACTCCTGTGGATAATATTCTTTGACATCTCCAACTCTCGATCCATGAAACTCCAAAATGGACTGGGATCAACGGTCCAGATTCAACCTTGATCTGACGGCTCAGATTAAGTCATGATTTCACATATCGTGATTTTGGGATTCCTGTGGTTGACATTCCTTGACATCTCCAACTCTCAATCCGCGAAACTCCGAAATGGACTGGGATCAACGGTCCATATCAAACCTTGATCTGATGGCTCAGATTAAGTCACGATTTCACATATCGTGATTTTGAGAGGTTAGGGAACCCCGTTCCTTTGACTCTCCAGTCAGTGAAATGATGATCTTTCCCCACGTGTCCTGCCCGAAGATGGACGGCCCTCCTTCTTTCGGGATTTTGTGAGCCCACTACTCCTTGCACTTTAAAGAATGTGCAGGTTCTCCTTGATCCAACGATGGTTGGATCCCATGCTTGGATCTAATGCCTGAGATCTGTCCTCCTCTTCAATGCGCTCTTCTTGTCTACATTGAGATCTGACAACCATCGAGAATTTTGAATTGTTGATCCAACGATCACGGTTGCTGCTCTTCCCCGATTATCACTGCGCTGCTGATCATCGCTGCTGTACTCAAGCCATCATCACTGTTGTACTTGCCATCAATGAAAAGCATACGCTTCCTGTAAAACATGCCAACAACTTATTCATATTATAATTTTTTGTCAATCTATTCTACATGTCCTTTTTCTGATCAATTCATGAAGAATGATATCATAATTATCCAAACTATAATAATTCTAGGTTATTCTCCTCTGCATCATATTTCCAATGAATATTCTCATGTCCCAATTTTTATCTCTGATTTGAAAGTTATGGCTTCCTTAAAAAGCCATTTTCACCCCATTTGTGCATTTTCTTCACTGGTTACTGGAAGGACAACTTCTGTCAAATGCAGAAGAAAATCCATCAAGAACCAATAAATATTTTGTATTAGGAACATATAATACCCATTATGGTGAACACTCTAAAACCTTCATTATATCCATATATTACTCCAATGAGATTCTACAACAATATGGAATATGCAACTTTATCATTTTTACAAATTTTCCAGACTTAGGAATTTTAGCAAGACTGACTATCTCCCAATCTGTGCATTTTTGGGACAAATTAACGAAAACAAAGTTGTCTATCTTGATGAGTATATAAAATGTTGGGTAAATATTTTTTTTCATTTTTTAGATCTCAGATCACTTTTCCTTTGAAAATCCCAAAAATCCCCAAAAGGTGGTATGGAATAGTGGATTTTGGCCTATTTTAGCATCCCCATTTCAAAATCCTTGGAATTTGGCCAATTACTTCATGGGTTATTTTCATGTCTCCTTTTTGGAATCTCTCCAAAAATTTCAGTGTAATTTGGATGCTAGTCACTGATATGGACCAAGGTATTTAAAAAACGTTGTTTTGAACTTTCTAATAAATCTAAGAAAAATGGATAGTGGATCTCATTGGAATTTTTGTATACCTCCTCATTATGGACATAACCCATAAATTTGATCTCAATCTGATTTATCCTATTTCAGTTATGGCCAAAATAAGAAAATGGCTCCAAACTTAGTTTTTTTTTGAAACATAGGCAACTTTGTGCACAATTGGCAATCTGCTGACATGCATGCTAATGTGGCACCATGTGTCCACATGGCACCCTGAGGGGGTGCCATGTCACGCTTCCAACCACTCTAGATTTCCCCATCATCCTCTTTCATCACCTTCTCTCTCTCTCTCTCTCTCTCTCTCTCTCTCTCTCTCTCTTCTACTTGACCTTTACCTTAACTTTATTCTTTCTTTATCTTCTTTAAATAAAATAAAATATTATTAATTATAGGACCCCACCCATATTGGTTTCCACATGAAACCACCACAATGGCCCATGCCACTGGTGGGTCCCATCCCTTCCTTTACTTCCAGCATGTAACCTACCCATGTCCAGATATAACGATGAAGATTTGAGATTGATCGATAATTATGATGGATTTTAGAGGTGGAAGTAATCAAGTGTTAAAGACACCCCAAGCTATCTGAAACTACCATACTGTCAAGTGGACACATGGAGATCCCACATCCATTTAAGAGGTATATGTTAGTTTTCCAAACTTCTCAACAAACCTTCGATACCATTAATGGTATTGGACCGCTGCTCCATTGGTCGCACTGCCATGATGGTGTACCACCCCGCCATCGAGGTATGCCACCTTGCCACCATTGCATTCCACATCACCACTTCCACATCACCTGCCACATGGCCTCCACATCATGATGACATCATCATATTGAAATGTAACATACCTAGCCACCCACATGTTGTCCACGCTACTTCAAAACTCACTTCTGAACATATTTTGAATTCTGATAATAATTAATTTGAAAATAAGCATGAAAGACTCACATTCATTAATCAAGATCCATGCTACAACATAAAATAAATGAACATTATGTCATGCACATCAATAAACAACAAGCATGCATAATATAAATACGACATTCAAAGATAATAATAAATACACAACGAAATATAAGTTATACAAAAAACATAGAGATCACTTATCTTTTCAAGAAAACATTCACCAATTGGTTGCAGACCAAGGATGTTCCTCCCAACCATAGACATTTTTTTTCATTTATTGTCAACAAAAGGTCACCCCCGAGCTAGGGCTATGAATCCACAAGGACGGGTCCTAGGAGAAATCTAAAAATAACCACACCAATTAGCTAACAAGTTCTCATGGTTTACCAACCACACAACAAATCCTAATTTCTATCTCTCTTTCCCCTTCAACCCGCACAACCCAAAGAAATGAACCCTTTTCTCTGGCATGTAGTCCCTCAGGATGTTCCATTTCTCTCCAGGGCTCCAATGCTATTGGTCAACAAATCTCCCTACTGGAAACTCCAAGGATTCTCATATGTGGACAATTCTTTCTGAACTGCCATCAATATCATGCACACATGAATCCATTCTCTCTTGGAATCACCAATAATTTATTACAGCCATATAACAATGGCTCTCCTCTTCTAACCATTCGTTTTCCATGCTCAAACCAAGAGCATATGAATTAGCAAGAACGAGGAACCCAAAAATGAAAGAGTGAGAAGAGTGTAAGAGTGAATGTAGAAGAACAAAGAACAATCCCCAAACATCCCACATAAAGGGTTTATATAATTACATGAAATCAATAACCACATGGTGTCGCCCCCAAGAAGCTCATGTAACCAATTTTATCCATTAAAACCAAAATGGGTAAATATAATATAATAAAAATACTTATCCCCTTAAGCCCCCTCTCTCGTGGAATCATATCCCCCTATCTCTTGTCCTTGTCCATCTTGAAACCAACAATGTATTTTTATTAATGTATATAGAAGTATTACATTTCATAGAAACTCTGAACCATTTTCAACTTTACTGGCTCACCAGTCTAAGTCACAATTACATAATACATTCCATTTCACCAGGATTAAAACTGGGGTGTTACATGAAATATTTCCAAAATTTTCCAATATTAAAAAAAACACATAATTTCAAGAAACGTTGTTTAGGTTCCCAAGCACCTTCCGGCTCGACCTCTGCAAAAATAACATTTTCTCATTCTACAAGTCATCCCATATGACCCAAGCACTGCAAATTTTTTTTTGATACCAATCTGTGATGTACCCGTCACCAACAAACCCAAAAGGTTTGCTCTGATATGAATCTGTGACACACCCTAATACATGGGTACCTCAAGAATTCATCTTCTTGATGGATTTCCAATTTATGATACCAATTAATTAATTAATAAATACGCATGAAGTCAATACATGTAGTTATTGAGAACATGTTAAACTATAAAAGAAAACCATAACAGGCTATGCATATCATTAACAACAAACATGCATGATATAAACACATATCTCAGGGATAATAAATACACACTAGAATATGAATTACAGAGAAAACAAAGATAACACTTATCTCTTCAAATAAAAATTTATCAATTGGTTGTAGACATCAGAAATTCCACCCAACCATATACACTACTATTCTAAATCTCAAAAACAGGTCATCCCCAAGCCAGGGATATGAATCCACAAGGACAAGTCCTAGGATGATTCTAAAACACACAATAGTTAGCTAAAACTCTCTCACAGTCTTCTCAATCCACACAACAATCCTATTTTACTAACTCTCTTTTCCCCTTAGCCTACACACCAAATAAATGAACCCCTTTCTCTACCACACAGTCCCTCAGGCTATTCCACTTCTTTTCTAGGGCTCCGGTGCTACTGGTAAAGAAATATCAATGATGGAAACCCTGAGGATTTTTAGTTGTGGACATTTCTTTCACAACTTCCATTATTCTCATGCACACATACATCATGTCCTTGATGTAATAATAAAAAATTACTTATATCTAACAAGCAATGACTCTTTTCCTTCCATAATTAATTTTCCATGCCCATAACAAGACCGATAATTAACAAGAATGAATGAGGAATAAAAAATAGTGAGTAGCAATGAATGAGGAACCCCCAAACAACAAAAAATGGGGTTTATATAAGTACATGCAATTAAACACCACATGGTCTCCGAAGAAGCTCACATAACCATTTTTCCCCAAACAATTCCAAGATGGGTGGATAAAACATAATAAAAAGACTTAACATCCCCTTTATACCCCTCTCTCGTGGAATCATTATCGCTTATCTATGTCCATGTTCATCTTGCAGTCATCAATGCATTTTATTATTGAGATTCAAGGTATTTCATTTCTAGGCAGTCCCTCCTTTTTAACTTTATAGGGACTCTGGACTTTCATGAAATAAAAAAAATACACTATTAATACAAGGACTAAAAGCTAGGGTATTGCAAGGATGCTATAGAACATTAACCCCCTCTATTGTTCTCTCTAATTTCCCACTCACAGTTGTTCTATTGTGATATGGAGCAAAATACAATAACATATAATAGAACCCCTTCTCCTCCAAGTGGCCCAATATTTAACATATCTCAATGGCCATCTAGGTGTAGGGTTTTGACTTCATCAACCCTCAATCATGATAAATTTTTGGAACTTATAGAATGTTCTTAGAAAATACGCTACATGGCTAGTCCCACATGTTTAAGTAATGTAGGTTGACGTGGAATCCACTCACACCATGGTGATCAATACAATAGGTTAACTTGTGGGAGGCATAACTTTCACATACGAACTCC
>JZKD02S0181398.1:5624-22834 GCA_000966675.3 Picea glauca | reverse complement strand
TATATGACATTTATTGCTTGATGGAAATCTAAAATATAATTTGTTGTCTTCCTTTCATTTTATTCATTGTAGATGTCTGGTGGAAACACTATGGTGGAAAGCTCCCAGAGCTGCAAAAACTTGTCGTTCGAGTGCTTAGTCAAACTTCCAAGTTCCAGTTCTTTAGGTTGTGAGCGCAATTAGAGTGTCTTTGAAAAGATACACTCCAAGAAGCGCAACAGGTTAGAAATGTTAAAAAATGCAACAATCAAAATTTAAATTGTTTAAACTTTATATTTGTTTTAACTTTAATTTTTACAATTTAGTATTTACTATTTATTTACCATCACTAACTATAGCTCTCAATGTTCATACAGGTTAGGTACCTAGCGCCTTAATGACTTGGTATATGTCTACTACAATCTAAGGTTGTGGGCGAAGCAACTTGATAAAGAACCTGACATAGAAGCCATTTCATTGGATAACATTGACACCACCAGTCAGTGGAGGGTGAAGATTCAGGAGCATGAGATGGAGGAGGCCCCCGAGTGGTTGGAGGAGCATGCAGATGATTTGAGGGAGGAGGGGGAAATAGAGGAGGAGGAGGAGGACGATGTTCCACTTCCAGTGGATACAGAGGCTGAGGAGGAGATTGGACTTCCAGTCGATCCAATGCCACCACCACCTCCACGAAGAGCCATACCTGGAGTTGGACTTGGGTCTGTTGGGACTGGGAGGCAACACACTTTTCCTTCCACCTCGTCCCCATCACTTACCACCTCAGATGTATCATCTGGAGCAACTGGAGCTTCCACTCCAAGCTCATCTAGATTACCTCCACGACCACCTACTACTTCCAGAGGAAAATTGGTGCCCTTTACCCGTAAAAGGGCTAGAGCAGCAACAGCACGACATAGAGGGAATCAATGATTTGAATTTTGGATTCCTATGATCTATCATTTTCATTTTATCATGTACTATTTAGTATCTAGATGCCTCGTGATGCTTCATCTCATGAGATACATTTATTTTGATCATTTGATGTGATTTTGTATCTACTATCATCCTATCAGGAACATGTTTCAGAATTTTCAATTTAGTAATGATATGTGACCACTTGACATCTTATGCATCTTATTTATTGGTTGTATTTTCATATTTAAGTAGCAAAGTGTTTATTTGATGTTGTTGATGCTTTACAAGTTTAAAAAATTGAAAAAAATGAGTGTTTTTGTATTTTTTTGAGGTCTTGCGACATATTCCGACATTTTCTGCCGATGTCGCCGAGAAGTTACATTCCGAACCCTCGCCGACACTTTCCCCGACACGACATAGACAACATTGATTTAGACACCCAAGCCTAGGCTAATTTAGCATATGCATAGAACTAAAAAATATGGTTGACAGTTTCATTTTTGTGATAGAAGGGGTGTTTGGGTTGAGCAATTCTATATGCTTCAAACACTAGTCGAGAGGAAGGCAACCTAAAATCCAAGACCAAGAAAAACAACCTTCTTAGGCTCAATGAAAGATTTACTCATTGCATGTAGCCTAACTAGCCACTTAGAGGGTCAATAATGCATCCTCCAAAGATTATTAAGAGGTCTCAAGCCTAGGTCAAACATTAAGACATCCATACCCATCTACCAACTCATATTTCATAGGCTTAGAGACATTCCATTTCCAATCCTTCCATCACCTTGTTGCATTATCCATACCCAACTTGAGAATTAGGTCATCCACAATAAATTCCTATACTTTTTCGATTATACCTCGGTCATATCTCACAAGCCTAAATTCAACCTTGAGAGATGTTGTCCATCACTTTTAGTAGTGAACCCTTTTGTTATAAAGGTCTCTAACACGAGAGATTCCCTTTGAAGAGTTTTCCTTCAAAAAGAATGGAGGGTGATTGCCAAAGGCAATGCTCATTAAAGGAAGTAAAATGCATAGGGATTCCACTACCAACGCAATTTCTCTTTGATGGTTTCCCATGCTTTCCAAATGCTCCGGAACACAAAATTTCCCTAGATATGAACTTTGGAAAGAGTAAGAAATAGGTTCTAGAAGTTGAGATTCGACCAACATTTTTTTTCCCAATGGGGGTCCCTAAAGAGCACAATTACAAAGTAGAACCCTCAGGTTTTTGTGGACATCCATTGTTCTGATAACCTACTTAGCACATAGAGATCGAGATTGATGAGAAGATATGAGCATCCTCAGTCCTCCCCATTCCCTTAGACTGCGACACATCTCCCACTTAACCCAATGAAAACCCCTTTTCCCTTAAAGACCATCCTAGATAAAATTTTGCAAGGGTTTCTCCAGTCACTAGTATGCCACTAGGTAAGGGAACCAACATAATGAAAAATAAACATGAGCTACAGAAAAGACTTTGGAGATGATTTGGAATCTCATTTCCAGGAATAAGGGTTGATAAACCCATTTGTACACCTTGAAAATCCTCTAAAGCACAAAATCCCACAAGACATTTAGCAAGCCCAAAAAAGAAAAACGGATCCCCAAGAATTTTAATAGTTAAGCCTTGATCTAGCCGAAGCCAAAACCAACCACTTAGGATTAGACTCTGAGGAAAGATGATAGCATTGGGTTTTGGTAGCCTAAAGTTTAGAGCCTAAGGATTCATTGAAAATTTGAATACATCCCAACGTATTTACATGGATTCTCTATCCTCTAAGATGGTGAGAAAGGAGTATCCATAAAGTGTCCATTGACCATCTAGCTAGAATTTGGCCCAAGAAGGGGAATTCCTTGAATCAACTCCTGAGTAGTCACATGGTGGAGCAAGTAACCTAGTGCTTCAACAACCATAACATAGAGAGCAGGGGCTAGAGGGCATCCTTGTATGATTGAGCCAAAGACCCCAATGTAGAGAAATGGGAGAGTAGACATTATTTACACACACCAAAAATGTGTTTAGTGCTCTATTAAATCAACGTAATATTACACATATAAATACATAAATGTTGTCTCAAGATAGACACGCTATCTTGGTCACACTAATAACCAGTTGAGAGAATATCTCAACCACACATCAAACTAGGAGCTAACTAGTTGGAGAGAATCTTTCAAATCCAATTAGATCTAGCAACCTCCTAAAGACTTGGAAATAGAATCCTTACATAGAGATGAATTCTACCCAATAATGACCAACAACCACAAATATGATCACACATAAGACAAGTAGGAGTTAATAATTTCAGCATTCCCCCTTAATGACTACTTGTCTTAATCTTTGTCATGTCAAGTCTTCTTCATCATCTAGTCCTCTACAACAAATGCTCCACTATGAATTAAAGAATCTTCTGATTATAAAGGTCTATATCTGGTCCATCCTGGCACTTTCACCTAATACTTCATCATGTAGACATCACAAAACTGTCAAGTTCCATTTAAAGGAACAATTATCCATCGGAATGCATGGGTACCTCACTGATGCAACTGTTGGTCTAATAGAATGTTCTTTGTGTTTATAATTCATTCAACTTTTTTAGGAACTCCCATTGAATGTAAAACTTATGGTTTATAGCCACCTCCTAGAGTCTACAACCAACATGGTCCACTCATAAAGTATCCAACCAACACTTGGCCCTACTCCTATAAGTGTTAAAGAACTCCATAATAGAGGTTACCGCACTATACCAACAAGTTGTCCAAATCATCAAGGACACATGCCAGATGGATATGCATGCCTATCTAGGTCTTACAATGATATGAACTTTACATGTTACATAGATGTAGGTACATACAATTAACATACTCCATCCCATGGAGACACCAAATACGAGCTTAAACTTTTCAAGGACCAATGCATTGAATCAAAACATGACATCATAGGCTTGCTACAAATACAAAATGTGAATCACATTACCATATGGTCTAGTCTTCGTTTATTCCACACAATTCACAAAATTTACCTTATTTGTCCTCCAATCACCAATCTCCACCACTGCCACAATATTTTCACCAGCTTCCCTTGGACCAAAGTGTAAAATATTTGTTGTACTTAGGACAATGTATCTTTGTCCTTCTTGCTGCAATCTCACCATTCCACTCCAAAATTCAGTTTGTAATCAACCCTTGGTTTCTCTAGCAAGAACAATGCAACATCATTGTATTTTTAATTTCCATCATAACCAACCAATGGTTAATCACCCAAGAAACTCGCTTTCATCTCAAAACCAAAAAGTGTCAATTCTCCTCCATTCATTTATAGAACTATTATCTCAAACACATACCAATTGAGAACCAACAATACCATTGGTACCACACAGATTGACTAGGAACCAGTTGTACTTGAGGGCCTAACATCAACCTAACTATAAAGACTGAGTAATTGGCCATCCTATGGACATATTTCCATCTACTGATACACCTAAGTACCCAACCATGGTGCTCATCAATTCTCTAGGAAAATAGTTTGGATACGGGATGTATTTGAGTCAATCTTACATTCTTTGCACCTTCCAATAAGGACTTATAGTGCAAAATTCATCAAATAGTCTTTCATCAAGGAACAATTAGAGGAAACAAAACACATAACTATCTTTCCCTTTCAGCTACCACACACTTTACCAACCAGACTTAAGAATAACTTTTACATCACAAAGTATTGCCACATAGGACTACAAATCATCAACAAGAGATAATGATACATGTGATATCAATTCATATACATTCTTGTTCCTATGCAGTTGTTCAAATGTTTGGAGTAATCATAGTAATCATCTGTGTAGTTGTTCATATGTTCGGAGTAATCATAGTAATCATCTGCATCTTTGACCTCTAGATCTTCGGTGTCATTGTCAAATCATTGTCTTGGATTTCCATATTCACCTGTGATTTGTTAAGAGTAGCCAATTCTAACAAAACCACTACAATTGATTTGATATTGAGTTGGTTGGACTCAATACATTGATTAACTTTATTAAATCTCAAGACACTTTCCACAACTCCATTACAGGTCTACATCAACATGCAACATTTGATCCAATGAACTAATCATGTTTTTTAATAAGACCACATATGAAGGTAGAACAAACTATCCTTCTCTGACTTTTCACTTGGTGGTTAACAACTCGGCTTTTCACATGGATGAAAACCTACCTTCTCTCATCAATCTTCACTATGAAAGTTTATTAATCCCATGCGAAATCTGAGGATGGAAGCTTCTCTTATCCATGGCAGTGGACTTCAATTGTTCGCTTGTTCTAGTGGTGATGTGTTCCAATGGTGGCGGATATTTTTTATGGCTTCTTACCGTGGGTATTGTTGCTTGATCTGGTATTGCGTTATACACTCATGAGCTCACTAGTTTGCCAACAAAATTTCAAACTGCACACACCAACCACCCAAGCATCCATGCATCTCTTGGAGACTTTGCACAAGTCCACAAATGATTTGGTCTTCTCTATCATGAGCCCCAACTCTCGTTTCCTGACATGGCATCCCATGGAGCGCATAATGCCTCCAAGCTCCGAAGATTAGATCTTCCCATCGTCATTCACATCAAATCGCTTGAACACATCCTCGAACTCCTCCATGTTGTGCAATGCTCCCTCTAACAGATTTGATCTACAATAACAACACTCAGGAATTTAACTAGAACATGAAAACATGAATACTATAACCAAACTAAGAGAAAAATGACCATCACTTTATTTAGAATAGGGATAGGCTTATATACATGCCTATTATTACATGATGTCTTGAATGGGTCCAGCTACAATTAGCTTCTAACAGGTAGTTAGTTAGATTTGATCAACTACTTCCTTGGGACTTGTGCCCAATTGTTCTTGTCCTCCAATAAGTTGAGAGAGTGAGCCTTCTAAGAATCCCTTTGGTTGAGGGAGTGTGCCTTCCTTGGGATTCACGTGAATGTCCGTTGGGTTGCCCAATTCTTCCATGTTTAAGCCCATAAGTGTCCCCACTTCCATCAATAAATGAGGAAAAATCTTGTGCATGGCAGCTTACGAAAACGATTTAGCTTGAGCAGGAGTTTGGCATGTGCACCCAACAAGGTAAGAGGTATGTTGTTGATTACAGGTGGTGGTATGGAAAGTGTCAAGTAAGGTGTCTTGTAGCAAGGGAGGCTGGAAATCAGGGATTAACTCAACATGATGAGAAACGGTAACATTATCTTCTAGCAATGGGGTTTCATAGTGTTTAATAATGTTCACATTCAACATGTCATGAATTCCTAGTTGGGGTGGGAAGTCAAGGCGATAAGCATTGTCCCCATTTTTTTGGAGAACAGTATAAGGGCCATAGCGGAGAGGATTCAATTTGTGATGACGTTGGGATTTAAAACGTTGGCGTTCCATGTAAGACCAGACTTTAACAGCAGGAGTAAAAACCATAGGGGAACGGTGAGCATCATGGTGGGATTTTTAGCATTTTTTAGTTTCCTTTAGTGCTTTCGAGACTTGGGCATGTTTGTGTGCTAGATTCTGCAAAAATGAAAGGGCAGATGTTTGTTCTTTCTGTTGGTGTGGAGTGCCAGAAGGTTGCAAGGTGAGAGGAAGTTCATAAGGGGATAAAGGTTGATATCCAAAGAAGGCCTCAAAAGGAGAGACCCTGGTAGAAAGATGGACAACACGATTATAACAATGTTGAATGACATGGAGGGTTGTATCCCATTGTTTGGTTTTGGCAAATTGAATGCGGAGAACATGGACAAGGCTACGATTAACTACCTCGGTTTGGCGTGGGTTTGGCCATCCGTTTGGGGATGGAAGGCAATAGAATATTTGAGTTAACCCAGTAAATCCCACAATGTTTTCCAGAAGGTACTGAGAAAGTGAGCGTCACGATCAGAGATGATGCTAGTAGGAAGGTCAAAGTGTGGCCAAACATTATGAAAGAACAAGTCTGCGGTTTGGGCAGCCATAGTGGTGTTATTGCAAGGGGAAAAATTAACCATCTTGGAGAAACAACAAACAATAACCTAGATAACATCATGTTTGTGTAGGGTCATAGGTAAACCATTAATGAAATACATGGAAATAGAGTCCCAAGGGCGGGAAGGAAGAGGAAGGGGCTGATACAAACCAAGTTTGTGATTGGCAGGTTTATGTTGATTACACAAGGCACAAGCATGAATGAAATGCTCCACTTGACGAGTCATAGAAGGCCAAAAGAAATATCCCCGCAAGTGCTAATTATTTCCAGAGACCCAAAATGGCCACCATAGGAGGAAGCATGAACCTCTTTAATCAAAGACAATCTTCAGAAGCTAGGACACATAACTGGTTGAGTTTATATAGCCACCCATCTCTAATTGTATAATCTAGAAATGGAATTTGATTGACCGCAGTGGGACGTTACACAATAGCCCATATCTCTGCAAAGAAGGAATCAGAAGCATAGAGAGGCTTCCAAGCTTCATAGGCAACACAACACAACACACAGCCATGAGTTGAAGTTCCTGCGTAGGGGGTCTAATCAGGAGATCAGCCATTCGATTGGACATTCCCTTCTTGTATTTAATCACCAAATGAAATTGTTGAATGTAAGTGGCCCACTTTAAATGATGTTGCTCCTGTATCTTAGTTTGAGAATTGATGAAAATCAACGGATGATTATTTGTGTGGAGGATTGTTTCTTTCCCTAGGATGTAATGGCGCCACTGTTTCAATGCTTGTACCAGACTGTAGAACTCTTTGTCATAAGTGCTATAATTGTGTTTGGTATCAGACAATGTCTCTGAATGGTATGCAATAGGGTGTCCTCACTGTTTAAGAATCGCACCAATAGCATATTGAGAGGCGTCTGTCTCAATCTCAAAGGGAGACTGAAGATCATGTAAACAAAGTACAAAAGTAGAACAAAGGGAATTTTTGAGAGCCTAGAATTGTTTTTGTGCCAAGGGAGACCACACAAACTAATTCTGGTTGGAAAGTTGATGAAGAGGGCGTGCTAACTAAGAGAAGTTAGCAATGAACCGTCAATAAAAATTAATGCCACCTATAAAAATCTTGAGTTCCAGAGCTAAGTGAGGCACTGGCCATTGTGCAAGAGCTTAGACTTTAGTTGGATCTGGGTTAACACCCTCAGTAGAGACAACAAAACCCAAATATTGAATAGAAGGTTGCCCAAAAGAAGATTTACAACATTTCACCTGCAGTTTGTGAGTGCACAATAAGTCTAGCACAGTGTGCACATGGACCAAATGATCCTCCCAGGGCTTGCTAAAGATCAAGATATCATCCAAATAGATCATCACAATTTTGCCCAAATATGCTCTGAAAATATCATTGATTAACCTCATGAAAGTGGCAGGGGCGTTAGTAAGACCGAACGGCATCACCATCCATTCATAAAGCCCAAATTTGGTTTTGAAAGTTGTCTTCCATGTGTCTGTTGCATTCATGCGAACCTAATGATAGCCTGTTGTAAGATCCATTTTGGTAAAGAAGTGAGCACCCTTCAAATGATCCAGTAAAACATTAATGTGTGGTAGAGGGTAACGATTCTTGATTGTGGCCTTATTAAAATCCCAACAGTTCGTGACTAAACATCATTCCTCAAATTCTTTCTTGGGAATGATGAAGGTAGGAGAGGCACAAGGTGAAGAACTCAGTTGGATGTGGTTGGTATTAAGAAGTTGTTGGAGTTGGTGTTCCACTTCCTTAATCTCACGAGGAGCAAGGCGATAAGGGGCATTGGGCAAAGTGCCTCCATGAATAAGATCAATGGAACAAACGAGGGGTAGTTCGATGGGAGAAACAAAGACATCTTCAAAGGATGTGAATAAAGCATCCATATAGAAAAGAAGGGCTTGAGAGGGGGGCTTGAGAGGGGTTGTCTGGTTTAAGAGGGCATACCAAATAGAGGGAAATCGACTTGTTCATATTGATTTGGCGAAAAACATGTTGGCCAGAAAGTAAGGCAGGGACTTTAAGAGAGGATGAGGTGAGGACATAGGTACAACCATATTTATGGATATTGATGATTGTGAGCATAGTATACAATGTGACGAAGTTCTTGATAAGGAATACCTAGAAGTACATCTGCGCAGTCCAAAGGAGACACGTCGCAAAGAACATTATCGTGGAAAGGGTTGATGGAAAAAGTAAGGGCACAACATTGGGTCACCATCACACGAGAACCATCCCTCTGAACCCAACCCAATTGGTAGGGTGCCAAATGAGGGGTAGTAGGAAGCACCAACCGCTACACCAAATCCTAAGCAACCAAATTCTTTTGGCTACCATTGTCGAGAATGAGCGTGGCCAGGGATTGCTTGATCTAGCAATTGTGAGTAAACAAAGGCACTGGTGAAGAATTATGGGAATCAATGATCATGAGCAGGAGAGAGGGGTTTGGTTCCGTAGGATTCTCCAAGGTGATCATCCCAACGGGAGGCGTTGTGCTTGGGGAGGACTCAGGAGCATCAACGAATAAAGTATTAACATGATTCAGATTACGAAGAACACGACATTCAGTTGAGGAGTGAAACTAATATTTGTGATAAGAACACCATTTTCTAGGTTTGGATGAGGTAGGAGAGGCAGGAGAAGAAAGAGGTGAGAAAGGGCCATCTTTGGATAGAGGAGATCGAAGGCGAGGAGCAAGCTTTCGTTCCACAACCAAGCCCCGAAGAAAGGTCGTATCTAAGGAAGAGATTTCAAATAAATCAACCTCTTTGCATATCAATAATAAAAGACTAGAGTTAAATTTAACAATGAGTACCTTTTCCAGATCTTGAATCTGCATTTGAATGCGGAGCTTAGTAAACACCTCAATGTAGCTTTGGACTGACTGGCTCGAGAGTTGGTGGAGTTATAACCAGCGAGCTAGGAAAGTCTGATGGTACCTCGGGGGATAAAAGCGATCTTGTGACGCTTGACAAAAGGTGTCCCAAGAACCAATAGGTGGAGGGGTTTCCACAGAAGGATCGTCGAAGTCCACCACTCGAGAGGAGGTATATGTTTGGGCATCCCAGCAAGCTTGAGCAATCCCTTCCAGTTGCAAACTAGCAAGTTGTAGCTTCGCTTCTTCTGTCATTCCTGGGCAGGTCTTGAAATAAGTGGATAGACTGCAGACCCAGGAGTCAACGGCCTCACCATTCATATGCCCTAAAAACTTAGGAAGTTGGAAACAAGTATCCAACTGCATGGGTGTTGGGGAGCTCCACTAGATCCGCATGAGTTCATTCAAAGAAAGAGCCAGGTCTTGAATGGGAGAAGATTTGCCAGAGGTATAATCTTCAGGGGAGGAGTCGTTACAAGGAGGCATGATCTTCATATATTGAAGAAAATAAGATCGGGATCGGGATCTGGATCATGAGCGAGAGATCGATGGGAAAACTGGATCCAAAACCCTGAGCACACCATTGGGATCCCAAAAGGGAGGGTGCCTAGCAAACCCTAGCCAATCTCACGCTGAACAGGCATGCTGGAAGAGAGGGGAGGGCGTGGAAAACCCCAGCGCACCCTTGCACGAACTGGAGAAGGGAGGAGTGGAAGATCCCCACAACTAAAACATTGAGTAGTGGAGGGCAAGAACAACCCTAGCACACTGAGTTGGAAGAGATGGAGGGCAAGTTGGACCCCGGGCGCACCTCTAAAGCTACAAATCACCATAAAGAACCGGGCAGTCGAGGTCTGGAGCAAACTCTGCCACAGTGCCTCAGAGATGGAGGGTGGATCTGAATATGGGATGAGTGCAGACACTAGCAACCCATAAAAAAAAAATTATGTTAGAATGGGGCAGAAGCCTCTCAATCATAGCTCTAATACCATTTGATCTACAATAACAACACTAAGGAATTTAACTAGAACATGAAAACATGAATACTATAACCAAACTAAGAGCAAAAGGACCATTGCTTTATTTAGAATAGGGGACAGGCTTATATATGTCTGTGTGTTTGTTATTACATGATGTCTTGAATGGGTCCAACTACAGCTAGCTTCTAAGAGCTAGTTAGTTAGATCTGATCAACTACTTCCTTGGGACTTGTGCCCAAGTATTCTTCTCCTCCAATCAACAGGTTTTTCCATGCCCCCTAACAACCACCTAACAACACAGGTCCAACACAATATCAATCGCACTAGCGCACACATCGCCTACCTATTCTTCTTGAACATTGTTTCCCATTCACCATAGTCTTTGTTGTAGTCCTCTTGACTACATTCACCGAGGTCGGAAGTGAATCCCCCTATGATCATGACACAATTGAGTTCGGGTTTTCTGTCGTCGATCAGGTTTGCAAACATGGTGTAGAAGGCATTCCACAAGTATGGTTAGCATGTATTTGCACAAAATATCTTGTATGTAAGGTTTAAGGACATTTTTGACACTTCGACAACACAAATAGCGGTTCACCTTGCATCTAGCAAGAAATACCATCCATGAAGATAGTGTTGAGCATAAAGTTCTTATATATGTTTACATAGCACTGATTTCAACATGCTATACTTAAGTTTGTTTTTATGGTGCATTAATCCTCGAAAACAATAATTTCCCTTTAATGAACTATCCCAAATAGTAATAAGCAGTATAGAAGAGCCATGGAAGTTGTCTACAATTTACTAAATCTGCATATTAAAGATTAGAGATTTGTTTAATAGAATTGCATCTTTGATAGAACCAGGGCTTGAGGAAGAGGGTATAACTCGGCTCATGATTCCTCCACAAAAGACTAGCACCAAATGCATAGTGGAATCCTTGCTAATTTCATATTCGCGCACAATAGACAATCAATGCATATCCTCTTGCCAACTAGAGCAGCTCTTGCTGATCTAAGAGAATCTCCTCAATATGAGGACTTAAAATAAGTAGATATTTTGTATATTTTCATCATTCAACAAGTTACTTGACCATATCATCTACAAGAACTAATAAATAACTGATCTGGAAAAAATTAAAGCAAATGTGAACTTGTCACCCACAAACCAATGCCTTAAACAACAATAACTTAACTTGTCCACACAAAACTGCATAGAAGTTGAATTAAAACACAAAGAATCATTACAATTATATGTTAGTAAGTGATTTTAAAAAAATAACTCAGTAAACTTATATTACCAATGCCTTAAACAACAATAACCTTAACTTGTACAGACAAAACTGCATAGAAGTTGATTTGAAACACAAAGAATCATTATAATTATATATTAGTAAAGTGATTTTTTAAAAAAAGAACTCAGTAAACTTATATTTATTATTGTGATTATTACTGAACGGAGTTTTACAAGCCCAACAAGCAAGCAAACATGAAATGGAGATGCACAAGTAAATAAACGGACAAGAAGTTTCAACAGAGAACCCAATGTACTATTTAAAGCACGGTAGCCTTTCCCAACACTGAAACCATTTCAGTACTAGTAATAAAAAACGTACCTTGTATTCGCGCCAGCATTGCACTGCATCGTTGGACAACATGAGCTGTTTCTGCAGAAACAAGTACCAACATACCGAGAGAATGAGTTGGATCGATACGAACATTTCGTAGCAAAATATAGAAAGCAGATCACAACAAATTACATCAGTGGGAAAAGTTTGCATTCACCATAAATCTGATAAAGATGTTCTGTTATTGAAAGTACTTCTACTCCATATTTCTAAAATACCTTGCGTAATACTACACTGTACTAGTAGTAATATTATGAAACTGTCTATGGGAAATTAACTTGAAATTACTTGTCAAACGTTTCTGCAGATGCAAAGGAAGAAAGGAAGGTATCTATTTTTAAACTCTGAGCAACAATCAAAAGGCGCCAAGAGCTAAATCTTCAAATACCCTGTAATTAGAAACGCCTCTGATGTACAGCCCAGCACAGCATGATGAGCTAACAGCTAGGGTGGCCCACTTCCGACAGTTTGAGATATGGAAATATTCTCATCGATGTATAGGTATGTTATGAATTTGCGTACAGTGGGCGACTGTCCATTTTCCTAATCTTTTCACCAATGTATTCGTAATAATGACAAGACCATTATGGTAGGACAGGTTTTAGCCAAGATTTTTCCCTTTTAAATAGAATCCTCTAGCCACAAATCATATTTTAACTTAATATAGAGAAAGTAAAAGTAAAAGTAAAAGGTCATTCTTCATTTTAAGAAGTATTGTTTGGTGATTCAATGGTTAAGTGTTTTGAATTATAAGTAAAAAGCTGTGTATTCAAGTTTTCCGACTCATTGCTATTTAAGAAAGTATTGTTTGGTGATTTAATGGTGAAGTGTTGTGAATTATAAGTAAAAAGTTGTGTAGTCAAGTCTTAGGATTCCTTGTTATTGGGAATATTGTGGGTTTCACTTGATAAATTGTAACTAAGAAATTTACTTAGATACCATCTTCAACATGAAAAAGTGTAAAATATTTAGAGTTATCAGTTTAGTCTTTATCATTGTTATTTTTATAAAAGAATAAAATGGAAATTAATACCATTCATATTTCTTATATTATTGGTCTTAGAGTTATTATCTTAGTCTCTATCATTGTTATTTTATAAAAGAATAAAATGAAAATTAATGTCATTCATATTTCTTATAATATTGGTGATAAATAGAGTATTTTTGTCTCTCACTTTCTTTAACTTATATATAGACAAGTTGAAGAAGTTACTTATCCACAATTTTGAGGCTTTGACGCCAACCATGATTGTATTATTTATGGAATTATCATTATCTTCATGATTTTTGAGTCGATGTCATTCTTATGTCTCATATTAGCTTCTCTATATACAAGTTTAAAAGTTATTTTTATCATCATGTTTTTTACATGGGTGTCGTTCTTACGTCTCATATTACTAAAGGTCCCGAAAAGAAATTTAATATTCTTAGCCACTTTTGTGTCTTTCTTAGACTACAAGCTAACTTCAAAAATACCAATGTTGTGACTTTCAATGTTCCAATAAAAAAACTCTCTAACATGTGTTACAAAAGAGAGACAATGCCATGTCTTATATTTATCTTGTTATAACACTTATTGGATCTACATTTAGTATCATTGCCCTTTCTTAAAGTCTAATTAACAAAGATTATAATGCATTAGTGTTTTAGGTTGTATCATTGACATTACTATATGGATGTGAGATTAGTATTCTAGACTTTGAGAAACATGATGTTATATGTTGAAAGAGTCTTTATTTCCATGTTATCTAAATGCACTATATTTAATAGATTAGTGTCTCATGTTATTATGTTTACAAAGTTTGAGGTTTGCCCCCTTCTCATGAGGGCATTGTTTAGTGTTAAAGTACCTTCTTACATCAACTTTATTGATTATTTGATTCTAGTATTGGTACATAGGATTATTGTTTTCTTGCACTTTTAAGTCTTCTATGCATTTATCCAAGCACGACTACCAACATTGTTGGTATGTAGAGGTTCCAACTCTTTTGCACTCTTTTGACCTAGTTATTGCTAATATGTCATTATCCAGTTTCTCCATTTTAATCTTACTAGAGTATAAAAAAAAGAGATATCCATAGAACACTATGGAGGAGGTATATGTGTGCTTATTGAGATACATTTTATTATTAGTATTATACTTATATCCAATTTGATAGTGGCTCTATCATCGCTTTAAGCTATCTTAGGGACAGCGCTCTCATGGCCTTCACTCTCATCTAGCACACTTTAGGGTTTGTTCTTACCAACTAAGGATGGAGATTGGCTATCACATACCTCATAACCCAATGGTAGATAATATTTCATATTTAGGGATCCTTACACTTTAAGATCCTCAATTCAAATGAATATCAAACATGTGTTTCCATTTTCATTAGAGGGATTACTTACTTTGAGAAGTTGTTATGTAGCCTAGATCTATTTTCATTCAAGACATTTTGTCTTACTAGCCATTAATCAAGAAGGAAAAAGGGGACATATGGATCCTATCAACCTTCAAATCACTCAATGTCACATCTCTTTCATAATTTAGAGCACAAATTCTGCACAAACTTATATTTAATGTGGTGTATTAGTCACTTTTTCCTGCTCTCAAATGTCAAAAGACAATGTTTTCATGTACCCTCATATGATTTTTTCTAAGCTTACATCCCACATAAGACATTGGAAACTGCAAATACAATTGAACAAAATTACCAAAAGGTTATAAGTACAAAGTATCCTCTTAAAGTCCACTTAAACCAACTTGATTTGTGGAACATGTGTTGAATCTTTTGATGACAAAGGGAAACCAATTTTGAGATGTCAAACACCTTCCTTCACACATGCAAACAAGGTCTCTACACCCATCGAGATTTAAACAATTTCTAAAATATTAAATTTCTTAAATAACCTAAAAGATATTATTAAAAAAATTAAACAAATGAACAACAATTCCATCATAACTACTCTACCACGATGGAATTAGAAGGAAACGCCAAATTCAACAAAAATTTAAGTAGTTTTTAAAATAACCTAGTATGTCAAGAAGTGAATAGGACAACGAAGGCAAGTTTCATATAGTAAGAATGAATTAATGCACTACACTTCTCTCATTTTCTCTTTGGTTTGTAACAACTCCAATCCTTTATATAATAATGACCCATCACAAGGACAGGATGTGGAATGCTAGTTTCATTTTGATAAGTATAAAAAAATATATTATCATGATGAAAAAATACATAACTTTTCCATTTATTTAGGGTTCAAATTCAACATTTTGACCTATACTATCCAAAGCACATGTTTAAGATTGGATATTCAATGTTTAAATTGTCTTCTATATCTAAATGTATAACACTGATTTTTTCCCACCAAAGACTCCATAGTATAGTTCTTTTATAATATTTTTAGAGTGATAAACTACTTCTAACTCTCTTGGTTGAGGATTGTGCACACTAACAGGTCACCCCTTTCTCCTTGTTTCTTCTAAATTTAATCAAATTGATAGACTTATCAAACAAATTTGGAGATTTTAACAAGATTAATTGTTTTGCATCATCCAATGAGGTCAAAGGTATCAACTCCCTTTCCCAATCAAAATTGTTTTATTCATAACTCCTCTTCATCCCCCAAGGGATTCATCAAGTGAGAAGAAAAATATAGAATGGTTTGAATGTTGATTCATAATTGATATGTGTCTACACCACAACCCTTGGTGGATTGATTCTGGTCCTTTCAGAAGCTATAGGCTCAAGTTCCATTGGAACATTTTTTTTGTGCCACCCAAAAGGGATTCTTTAAGTTTTATTTTCCAAATCTTTCTACTAAGAATGTATGTTGGTGTTTCTCCTAATAGCATAAGAATTATTTTCCTTTAGATAGGTTGTCACCACATGCCCTTGTTCCAAATATAGCATGCAACAAAAAACATTATGTTTATACTCTAGTAATTATGTCCAACTATGATTCTCGCACTCCAACAAAATTTTGGAATTCCTTTAATAAATTGAGAAAGAATTTCTCTCATAAGAGAAACACATTCTATTGGATAAAATTTGAATTAATAATATTTTAGGGGAAAATGTAAACATGTTTTTTCATGCAATTTCAATTTATCTCCTTGTAGGTTTATGAAAATTAATAAGTGTGTGTACTTACTAGATGTGGAATCAAATTCTCCATTCAATGAGTAGCCACGCATAACAATTTTAGTAAACCTTCATGGAGATAAATTGAAAATATGTGAAAAAAACATGTTTCTACCCACCCACCCCCTTGCCCCAAAAAAAAAAAAAAATTACTCAATGCACGTCTCCTTTAAAATTTAGGGAATGAAGCTATGTGTTCCATGTGAAAAAAAATTCTCAAATTTCCTCCGAGGATGGAATAAACTTGCCCAAAATATTTCCAATGGCCATAAGAGATTTTACACCTTTGTACTCAAGAGGGAGAGTTTGGTCCTAGTTTCTTTGAAATGCACTGATTATCTTGCTAATAATTTATTGGTCATTTATTGATTTAGTTGGGATAATAGGATATAATGTAATTATGGATTATGGAGTGATGGAGCACATTTAATGACCTCCACAAGCACAATATAGGGGATGGTTGGGATGATTAAAGCCTGTGGTGTGTTGGAACTCCTTCATCATTGTATCATTAGAGTTTCTAAGCATATGAGAGTTTAAGAGTTTGAAAGAGGATTTCACTCCCTTTCTTGCCAAGGGAAACTAAATCACATGTGTTTCACTTCTGTATATTTCTTTGGAAAATAATAAGAATGGATCTAGATTCTATTAGTTGCATATTTGTGTTTCGAAAGCTATATTTGGTTTTTGGTAGTTAAACCCTTCAGCAATCCAAAAGTA
>JZKD02S0181375.1:330604-345274 GCA_000966675.3 Picea glauca | reverse complement strand
GTGATTATACTTAAATTTATACAAGATTTTATTTATGTTGGTACATTTTAATTTTGTATACATGTTTAAACCAATGTGATTATTTATACAAGATTTTATTTATGTTGGTTTTTTTATTTTTTTTAATTTAATATACTTCTTTAAAACAATGTGATTATACCTAAATTTAGATAAGATTTTTTTGTTGTTGTTGTTGTTTTTTTGTTATAGATTGTCACATTATTAATATTTGTTAATTATATGTGACTTTGTAAAATGTATTACATACATTGGCATTCGTCTCAATTATCATATTCATTTTAATTTTATATACATTTTTTAAATAATGGGATTATACCTATAATTATAAAGATTTTATTTTTGTTGGACTTTAAATAACATCACGCTTCGTTAATATATTTTTAATCCTTATTGGGTCAAGTATTATAGTTTTCACATGTTTTGACTTTTCTGAGTCATTTAATTTTGTATATGTTTTTCATGGTTTTTTTAAAAATAGTTATTTATTTTTTAAAAATTTTTTAATTTATAATTTTTTATTGGCTTAGAGAATAATTATGAGATTTAATGTCCTGGTGGAAGAGTGTATGTTTGAAGTATTTATCAAAGTCCAAAAAATATTTTAAAAACTAAAGTTAAATAACTATTATTATAATGCTTCCACTTATTAATGGGTTCGACGTCCCATATTAAACGCTTATTAATTGGTTTGACTTGAAATTCAGATCACACTTGTCATGACCTTTCGTTTCTGCATTTCATTTCTACCTCTCACCACTATCCCTGGATCCTCAAACATATTATAACATGTAACTTGTGCCATAACTTCCTCATAGTATTTGTTTCCAATAGCATGATCAATTTCTCATATAAATGAATCCAACGAAGTATGGAACCAGTAAAGTGAACAATAACACAAGACTAAATATTTCAAGCCAATATATATTCAGGATCATTTGAAGTGAGAGATGTATATTGCACCACTTTAACAACAACTACTATAGCATTGGGATCTGGAGATGGATTTGTTGGGAAATAGTTTTTTTTAGATGGAGCATTAGGATCTCATGCATTGGTAGCTATATGTTGGTGATTATTTGAAGTTAGATCTCTCCATGGATGGAGCATTTGAAGTTTCAACTTTAACCAACAATTTGGACTACTTCATCAACTGTAGTAGTTAGCATGAGTTGTGGATGCTTCTCAAGCATAAACTTCTCCTAGTAGTGATTTTAGTATAGTTCATGATAAGTATATGTTTTTATTTACAAATATTCTCTTATGTTAGAAAAAGATATTGTGTTCCCCCAAAAGTAGTAAATTTCCTTCTTCCTTACTATACAAAGATTTTCTCGGCTAGGAATGTTTCCAACTAGTATACATCCCACATACTTTATATGAGTCATCGCTAAGAGAATCCTTAGATGAAGTGACCTTGGGATGGAGTTACATATAATTAGTCATCAAATGATGCTAAAGGAGACCACCTTACATGAATCCAAGGTCGCATAGGCCCTTGATTTCTTCCCCTCAATTTTATTTACCTAATCTAGCTCTACTCTTGAGGGTGTGGGTTATCATAGTTGTGGGATTTGTGAGAAATGACAATTTGATTACTGATGTGACATTGATTTATTTTCCACTATTTATCCCACCCATAACCCAAGGCCTTTAGACCTTGGAGAGAAAAACAACATCAACCTAAACTATAGCTTGGGTTCAATAATAGATTTTTAGTCCATTAACTAGCATGAGTAATAGTTAACACTAAGATAATGGGGGAAATACCCTGTATCTATTCATCCATTCCCCCCATTTGGTTCTGGGGAATGCATACCCCTTGGATATGGACCTATAGGTGGACAACATAAATTGAAATCCAAAATCTTTATCTTTACATTCTCATATATGGATTCTTAATTTAACTAGTGTGAGCATCATATAATACAAATATGGGTGTAGTTCCTACCTGTATTACATAAATTTCAATGGTGCGTTGAAGCCCAAGCACCTTGAAAATATCATGTAGCTATAAGTCGTAGGATGGAGGTCATTTTTTAGAAGAATAAATGGAAACTATATATAATCCAGTGATCTCTAGCCTAAAATGACCCTAAAATATTTTCTTGAATGATGGTTTCGATGCATCCTTGGGCTCGAGAAATCCACATCAACTAAACAAAAAAAGAATAATATTTCTATTATTCAAATAGGAATCAAGCATCATTTAGTAATTGATCTTGCTACAACTGCTAAATGAATCATCTAGCTAAGCACATAAATGAATTTAGTGTCATGACTGGGGATTCCTTTTCATATTTGATTGCTTGCTACATTTATGGAATGTTCATTTACTAATAAGCCAAGAAAGAAGAAGGCCAAAAAATCCCGTTGAGTGAGATTTCAATCTTACATTGACATAACTTCTCTTTTCAAACTTTCAAGTTGTCATTTAACAAAACATAAGATCATATAGAGCACACATTTAAATTTTTAAATGTCCCATGTCACATACCATCTCAACACATTTAAATCACCTATAATTGCATCCTTTCTCAATTGTAATCTTCAAACTTCTACCTTCCTCTCTCAATCTCTAAGAGATATTTACAATTGTTCCTCTTCTTTACATGCCACTTGAAAAATCAATTCAACTTCTACATGTAATTTGATGCCCACTTCCTAATGAAAATAAATTGGTTCAATAGTTATTGTAGATGCACCATACACATGTTGCTTTTGATCTTGTAATCCCTTGTACATTTTGTCAATTCATTGAGGCTAATATATGCACCCTCAAAGAAACCATTAGGATCAATCTATTCCATGGTAACATTGAGATTCTATTCTACCAAGAATCCATTCTCAATCATTCAACTACTCATAGACCATACTACACAAAGAATTGACCAATAAACATTCTTAGAACCTTTTAGGTTTTTGTTGACATGTTCCAGAAACATGCATCCATTATTTCCATTATTTGTCCATCAATGTGATCTTCAAGTCAATTATGAATACTTCAATAAATGTATTACTTCCATATTAGGTCAGTTCTCTCCTAGTGGAACTTCCCAACAAAACTTCGTACTTAGTTGCACTCTGACCCAATTGACTATTTGACTTCTTACATGATTCCTTATGATTCCTAGGAAATGTTTAATTTGTCTACTTAAATTCATTTAATACCATGATTGATATCCACATATTTGTGTTTCCATCATGCACTTGTGGAGAAAATAGACTTGTATATCAAAATTTACAAAGATATATTTCAATAAAGATTAGTAATTGATAATGAAAATTGTTTTACAAAATAAATGACTTCTCAAAATACAAGTCAAAGGGTGAGTCAAGTAATAAGTTGTGACTTTTAATTAGATATGTTAATTGGGTCTAGCTCAAGTGTCAGAGAGGACAATTTTGTCTCTACCCCACCTAGGACCAAACTGCACTTTTGACATGTTTTCTTTTCATGAGAAGACTATTGATTAGGACTCATCATGAGTTAATTTTTTATTGGGGATGGAAAGCTAACAACAATCTCATTGTAGCACATATCTGTGTGTGTAACCTCTAACCAAAATTTTGGTTGGCAACCTATGAAAAGTACTCAATTGTTAACCTAGTGGTAATTTGTTGGTAACCAAGAGATAATCTATTTGTCTCTCTCTCCCTATACCCCCAACTCCGTCCACTCACTGCTCTTTGTTTTACTATTTTTCTTGCATTGTGAAGTAATTATTTTGTTAGTTAATGTTTAAAATCCATATAGTTTATAAGTTTCACCTTTCCATATTAATTTCAAGAATCTATTTTGAATATTTTTGACACAAGCACATAGCTACATTAACCATTGAACACATAATAACATATACATTCCATTGACTAGTAAGGCATAAAGTTCCATTTGAAGCTCTATTTTTACTAATTTTGTAGATACCTTATGACACTTTCCTATATCCCTTGGATTTATCCATCATTTGAGATCTTTGGTAGTATATACAAATTTATTTACTTTTTTTGAGGGATGTTTATATTTACAAAATTTTGTGTGTTGGTGTAATTTACTAGTATTGTGTCATTGTTGCTCTTTAAATGAAAAGGAAAAGAGCTGAAAGCAATCTTGGAAAAAGGTAGAATTCATTTTGTTATCAAATATAAACAACCATGAGTAAGATGGAATTGAATTTCAAAGAGTGAATATGGCATTGTACTTAACAAAGAATAATCTACTGTATATATGGAACAATTATTTCTTGTGTGCATCGTATTTTTGAACACAATTTCATAGTGTACAAGAAATATTCATTGCCAAGAGTGATTTATATTTTGACTAGGTTGACAAAACACATCTTGAAACCATCTAGTGAGACCTAATGATAATGGGTATGTAAATCTTCCCCTGTGCTTCACATGTCCTACATATTGTCACGAATCTTGGTCACATCTCTGTGTAAGACATGAGTGACCTACTTGTGTAGTAAACTGCTCAAAAAGGAATTAGTCTCGCACTTTGGTGGTCTTTTCCAATGTCTTCCACTTTGGTGGTATTTTCCCTACCTTATAGTTAACAAACACTCTTCATAAGTAAATTGATATTTCATTGAATTTCTATTTAATAGTATTTTTAATGGTATGTCAATGTTCTGTAGAGTGATCTCCTTCTCCATTCTCAAATGATTTAGCCAAGAATTGGCATATTTATGCCAACCCCCATTAAGCAATAGGTAGCAAATTTTCTTTCATGTTAGTAGTCTCTTGTGCTTGTACATTAGGTACTTAGTTTTAGTCATTCTCTTAATGGGGAAATAACTAATTATATGAGGATAGGATAGGATAGGATAGGTTACTTATGATATTAATTATAAGATAAAAAATTATAAACACTTTTGAATTTTCTCAGTATTTCTCCATGATTGTATAGAAATGCTACAACCCAAATCTTCAAATCCATATATATAATAAAACAAGATTGATGAGTGTCTCAAAAGGGGTTTATTTTTTTCCCAAAGACAAGATTCATACGATTTACAATTGTTTTTAAGGTAAAAATAGGTTTTGGACATGGAGGGATATGATATGAAGATTAAACTCTTTTTTTTGAGGATTATAATGAATTACATTATATGCGGTCTTTGTGGATCCAACCATAGGGAACTTTTAAGTAATATTAAAGAAATGTTCTAATACGTTTTATTAGTGGATCCAACCATAGGGAACTTTTAATGAATTCACTTGCTTGTTGTTTTTCTGAATTGATTTCCCTTGGTGAACCCAACTTTCTAATTTCAATGACTTCTTTGTGTGGGTTTTGTTGATTACTATGAAAAGATTGTGGTTTTATATTCTGTCCCATATCCTTTTAGTCATCAGTCCTTGCCTGAGCAGTTGGACAGGAGCCAAATTAACGGTCATCACTTTGATGTTTAAATACCTATAGATTCAAATATCCTTCTTTTCTCTGTATGGATGATGAGTGAAGAATAAGAATTTTCCATGCTGTCTATGGACCCCTTAATTATCTTTTAGTTGATTGATTCATGGCTGAATGTTTAGTCTTTGCATATTCTTCTTTGATGTGGATTGTGAATGATAAACCTCTCAGTGGAATGATAGTCCCTTGGAGAACTCAACTTCTATTTTCAATGACTTCTATGTGTGGGTTTTATTGATTATTGTGAAAATATTATGGTTTTATCTTCTGTCCCTTATCCCTTTAGTCATTAGTCCATGCCTGAGTAGTCGGATAGGAGCGAAATCGATGGTTGTCACTTTGGTGTTTAAATACCTATAGATTCAAATGCCCTACTTTTCTGTGCATGGATGATGAGTGAAGGATAAGAATTTGCCATGTTGTCTATGGACCCCTTACTTATCTTTTAGTTGATTGACTCATGGATGCATGACCAATATTTGTGTCTTCTTCTTTGATGTGGATTGTTAATGCTAAACCTCTCAGTGGAATGATAGTCCCTTGGCGAACCCAACTTCTGATTTCAATGACTTCTATGTGTGGGTTTTATTGATTATTGTGAAAATATTGTGGTTTTATCTTCTGTCCTTTATCACTTTAGTCATCAGTCCATGCATGAGCAGTCGGTCAGGAGCCAAATCAATGGTTGTCACTTCGGTGTTTAAAGACCTTTAGATTCAAATGCTCTGTTTTTCTGTGCATGGATGATGAGTGAAGGATAAGAATCTGCCATGCTGCCTATGGACCCCTTAATTATATTTTAGTCGATTGATTCATGGATGAATGACCAGTCTTTGCGCCTTCTAATGATCGAGTACCTCTATGGCTTGATTTTTTAAAACTTTGAGATATCTCTGCATTTTTAATTGCTTGAACTTGTGTACATCTATGGATTTTTATTGATAAACTCTACATTGTGGATAGATATTGAGGAGTGATGTCGACACAATATTATCCAAACATTCCTCACAAACACTCTAGGCATTCTCAAGAAGGAAGAACAAGAACTCCTTCTTCAACTGAGACTCCGAGTGAGCACCAACAATCTCATCATATGAGATTTTCAAACGAGTTTGTAAAAAGGTCAACTGCAGAACTTGCTCAAACCAGTGTTATGAATGGAGCCTTCTTAGATAGGTTGCACATCAATACTCCTACACCTGAGGATGTAGGGAATAGCTCTGGACAAGAGAATATTACTGGTAAGTTTCTTAAATTTTGTTTATTTTTGTTGACTTTTTTTGTATTTAAATTTATGTGAGGTTAAATCTTGAAGTTATTTCAAATGTGTGTGTAGGCAATCAATTTAGAGAAAGGGGCGATAATGAGAGTGGATCTCATGAATATTAAAATGTCTGCGCAGAGGGTGAAGGTGGATTTAGGAGGCCACATTATGAAGAAACAAAATATTACACGCCAACATCCACATATCCTTCAGATGTTGGCGATGAACTTCCTTGGTAAGGGAATACTAAAGAAATGATGCTTGAGCGATGCTCAGGTGTTAAAAAGAGGTTGGAAAATGATTTGGTGGTATTGGAACTTCCTCAGGAGAGAAAACAAAGTTTCCAAATTGTTTTTCATTCATTGAAAAACTTTATGGATGGATATTAGAAGATGGGGCCAACCACTGACAATTTTGTCGATCTAATGAGGCAGCGAAAGTTAGAGGTGATGGGTCCTAATAAATGGGAGATAGTAAAAAATAGAGTTTCAAAAGAATACACCATCTCCATGTTCAATTTCAAAGAGGGCCCAAAGAAAAAAATGTTGAAGGTGCAATATTTTAAGCACCCTAAATTTGCCAGACATCTATATAATAGATTTTTGGTGGCACATGGGAAATTTCTGTGGAATGATGAGGTTCCACACTATTTTGCAAGAAATTTTTTTGTGTAGTTTTTCTTGCACATGCACCCAGATTATACTAGTCTACCATCCAAATATTATGGGACTGGTAAAGAACGTACTTATGATCGCAAAAGGGCATATCGAAGTGTGACATTGCTAAGGCCTCCACAACCTTTAGTACCTCACCCAACATGGGCATTTGCATCACTTTTAGAGTTCCAAGCTACATCAAAAGTTGACAAAGAGGCCAATATTGCAATCGGGGAAAATTTGGAAGCTATGTTTTATGGTGTTGAAGTTGGCATGAAGCATCAGAGAGAAGAAGCCAATTCTCGCGCCACATTTGTTGATAAAATAGATCCAGACTTAGATGTAATGTCAACAGAAGAAGTTTTGGAGTCTGAATAATTTAGTCAGGATGGTTGGAAGAAGGTCATTCATAATGATGACCCAAATCGCAGATTGGTATGTGATCTATTTAAGAAAATTTTGACACATTTTATGATAGTTTACTTCGAGTTCTAGATTTATATATCCTTGTCTCTATAAAAATAATCGAGTTCTTCTTTCAATTAATTGCAGTTTGGAGATATATTAAACGAATCTACAGTCGGTAGGGGACTTGATTCGACAAGTTTGAATTTGGATGGATTGAATCAGGTATGTTTTTTTTATAGTTGTTCAATCTCCACTCTTTTGAATAAGAGATCAACAACATTTATAATTTTGTATAATTGTGAACACATTGAATCTTAGATTTAGTTCTTAGTTGTGTTGTTCACAACTCTCTATTCTATCTCCTGGAACTTGGGATGACTTGTCTCAATTCTCAGTGGGAGAGTTTGAAGAGGGTGGGAGTTCACAAGTATCATTTAATGTCTTAAAATCATTTAAATTTAATGTGTTATATAATCATTTGAATATAATTTTTTAAATTTTCAAATTTTAAATGTGTTATATAAGCTAATGTGGAGAAGATAGTACCTGAGAGTGTGCTCAGAAGGGACATTGGGATTGAGGAAGCACCCATATTAGGAAAGGATGTGTCCATTCATAATGATTCATAAACATATGTTCTTGACTTTTATCAAATTTTTATTTTTTCAAATTTATAGTTTAGCCTTTCCTCAATTATTTTGAATTATATAGAACCCCTAGATAAGTTTGTCATTGTCTTAAATGGTGAACATTCAAACTTATTTAAGGTTATATCATGACGAAGACCTAACTTTGAACTTGAATATGTTTGAATATTTGAGACCGGACTCTATCCCACATCAGAAAAAAGAAAGTTTCTAAATTTTCCTCAGTTGCATTCCTTGCGTTCTTGTCCAAGAATGGCGTAGTATTATATGAAAACATCTATTGCACCAAAGAAAGAGAAGATAAGTTGTAATGAACCTCATTATCACACAAATTTTTTTTTTGTTTTGTTTGTTATTTTCCTTTTAATAACATAAGGTGTAAACTTATTATAGGATTGGTGCAATTTCTGTTTGTAAAAAGGTTCTTAAGAAAACAATTTCCTAAGTTCTACCTATCAAAATGGTCCTTATCATTTTTTTTTTAAATAATTTTACCCCTTGGTGTAATGGATCATGTGAAAAAGAGGGGTCACAAAACCTACTACGATTTACTCAAGAAAAAACATAAAACTTCTAAGGTTTTGTGGGCATGTATATCCGATTACCATTGAATCTAGGCGACTTTACTTGGTTTCCCACCATACGATTCAACGAATTGGGTACTATTACCAGAAAACTAACCTATCTACTACGACACGTTCAAATTTAATGTTCTTAGGACCAGGTTCAGTTGTGAATTAGTTACTTACCTCCAAATGTCAATGGACATTTCACCACTAGGATCGGGTTGTTGATTCATGCTAATCTCGAGGAGTGACAAAGGGTTTTACTCTTAACATAGAAATTGTTAAGTGGGAGGAATGCATTCTCTGTCTAACAGTTAATACTCCGTAAGTTTCATTTAAGGTAGCTTGCAATTTCCAGTGGAAATTACTAAACTCTTTACCCAAATGGCATACTATCTCTGACACAGTCACATGGCCACCTGCCCTTCGCAATTACTCTGAGGTTGATAGGATATTTGTTAGGGTTGAAGTCATTTCACGATTGTCATTGTTGAGTTCTGCGAGGCGGTCCTGTGAACCAACCTTGGAGGCGCAGAGTATTACCAAGGTAGCCACTCCCACATTGGAACGGTTGGCATGGACCTTTACCCCTGGTAAGTATTTGTCTCAGTACGCATTCTTGTAAGATGTTTAGAGAAAAATGCATTCCCAACTTCTCCTGTAACATTTCTGATGTTACCCTAATTCCTCGAAGGGAAATTCCTTCGATTTGATCTCCATTTTTTTTTTGCCTTCTGGTTTTGAAGGGAGTATATTCATTTGTTTTCCTATTCAGTTTTGGAAGTATGGGTTGCATAACTTCCCAGTTCATTTCCTATGGGTATATCTATGTATCCATTCGTTTTCTTGTTTAGGTTTTGGGAGAAAAAATATTTTCGTAACCTCCCCATTTTAAGTTCTATGTCGAATCCTTTGAATGTTGTCGAGGCTTAAGATCTCTGTAGGGATTTAAATAATTCCTGTCATGATATTCTCTCGCGATGCATACAATATTATTGTGGTGGGTAATACCCACGTCATGCTCCGTCCGATTTGATTTAAAAAGTAGTGGGGACAAATCGTTTTAATGTTTGCAAAACATAAGACTATTCGATATGATTCAATTATGGCGGTTATGTGTGGCTTTATGAATTTGATATGAACAATATAATCTAGGGGAGCGTAGGTCTGGTTACTTATTTTAAAAGATAACTGTTACTATCTATTTCTGTCTTTTCTTCTTATGAAATGGTTACTTGTGGTGTATGCACCTCTTTCTTGTAAGATTTCTTCATTTTCAGGGCTTATATAATTCACTAATGATGGGCCCTGTTTTGATACAAGGGTACCCATCAGTGAATAAATATGATATCCACCTTCGACTATGCATCTAACCAGTTGGGAAAAGCAGCAAGGAGAATAAGAGAGCTATGCCAGCCTCTCAAACTAAAGTTAAGTAAGATTACATAAATTTTCCTCAATGACTGTTATCAATTTTGTTAGTATATCATCACTTTTGTTTGCGTCTACTGATAATAAATCGTTATTTCTTCAGGGATTTTCATCTATCTGTGGATATTGGATGTTCAGCCCCCAGTCTCGGTGCAAGAGGTATTTGAGTTCCTTTGTAAGCCTTCCTAGAGTTCCAACAGTGCGAGGGCACAGTTTCTTCCTGGTTTTTTGATAATTTTGTAATAGTTTTGTTCTATTGCCTTCATGGGGAGGTCCTCCAGTTGTGTCTTGGTCCAACGTCTGTGTATACTATTATCATATAGGATTTCAATTGAATGATGAAAAACATTGGGTGTCTTATCCTAGACGTTCCTCTATTTAGTCTCATCCCAACTTGTAAATTTATTTATCGTTACTATTTTTGAAAAAATATTTGGTTACATATGTTTACACAGTCCGAAATCCCGACTGGTATGATATATAGGGACTGAAGAACGTTTGGGGTTTTAACCTATTGTAAGGACTCAACTATATTGAAACTTCATATTATATTTAAATTTAGAATTATAAGTCCCCTCATATGGTTTGTCTTGTTTTCCCTTGGGATTATTGTTGCACAATATGGCTCTGTGTATATTTTCTTTTTCCCTTTCTCGGATTAGTAAATGATTTCTTCCTCACTCTTAGCATCATAAAAGTTTGACAGCCCAGTTGATTACAATTTCCCTTAGGGTTTGTTAGTATTTATTCTATCATCATTCATATAATGGGTTATATTCCTTTACTGTTATGGTTCGTGAAAAAGTCTGTATATCGCTTGGTAGAGTTAGAATTGTTTACCATTTATTTTCAACACAACTAAACATAGTTGACTAGACCTAGTCTTTTCCGATTCAACATTAATACCCTGCTACTCTCTCTCTCTCTCTATATATATATATGTGTGTGTGTGGGTGTGTGTGTGTGTGTGTGTGTGTGTGTGTGTGTGTGTATTTGCTATAATATTTATCGTAATGGAGTCTTGAACCTTTCAGAATTATTTCATACATTATACATATATATATATATATATGTATCTTATTCCTGACTATTTTTTAACCAATTTACTTCAAATTCAAAATATCATTTGCACAGAACCCCTGTTGCATACTGTGTATCTGTTGGTAGTTTAACTACGTATGTGCTATATAAATAAATTATGTTTCCTTTTTGAACTAAATTACAGAATGGAATATATGCATATATCAGTTCTGTTCATTCATTAATACATATTCGATTCTGTTTAAAGTTTGAAACATACATATGCATATAATAGCTCTGTTCGTTCATTGATACATATTCGATTCTATTTAAAAATTGATTTCCGAAAATAAATCTACAACTAAATCCTATAGTCTATTCACTTAATTTCGAACAACCTTTATCTAGGTTATTGCATGGATACCAACATTAAGGATCCCACTATAACAATAAGTAATTCATCGAACAGAGGTAGAATACTGAATATTTAGGTATAGGAAAGGACTTACATCAGTTATATGATTAAAAAAAATATTGGATCTCTTTTCTGTATATCTATAACATGTACAGTATATCCAATATAAAATCATTCAGACAGATAGATTTTAGAGAAACATATCTAAACTAAACTTGTGGAGAAAACAAAGGGAACAACCACGTTCCTCCCAACCGTAGAACCGAGCAGCCACAATTACTTGCCTGATTCACCCCCTAGCCTGACCATGAGTCCATAAGGAAGAACTTGGAAATCCCTCTACAACACCATCCTTCAATTTAGTCACTTTTTTCTCCTTGCCTCACACCCTTCTAGTGTTCATAACAACAAGTGAAAAAGAAAAATAAAATAGACTCTTTCCCAGCATACTTAACAGCGTCCTACCTCCTCACATATGCTTATTTGTAAATTGCCTAGGTCTTTTCCCTTCCTTGGAATTTTCGCAGCTTCCTAAATCCCTGGTTTTCAGGGGCTACCAATGGCCAAATCATTAATTTTCCACTTGTAAAAATCAGCCCAGGGGTAGTTCCAACATGTTCCCCACTCATGGAGTCATGGTCAGCTACTTTTAACATGGTTGTTCCATTTGTCTTCCTGCAATCAATATAAAATATTTTGTTTTTAAACAAGTGTCATTGTCAAATAGTTAGTTGGGTAAAATCAGAGTTCTACCCAATAGTCATAATAATTCATTACAATTAACAAATTCGAAATTCGGAATTGCCATAAATGGCAAAATTTTTCCAAATTCAAATTTACCAAAAACGGAGTAATTTTCCAAAAAATTAAATTTCCAAAATATTTTATTTTGGGGGATGTCACATCCTTTCCCCCTTCAATAAAACACCATCCTCAGTGTTCGTTCCTTTCTTGGAACAAGATTGGATGAGATTTCAGCAAATCTCCCTCCAATTCCCAAGTGGCCTCCTTAGGACTAAAGTGCTTCCATTGCACCTTTACCTAAGTGACAACTCTGTTCTGAATCGCTATTTCTCTCCGGTCCAGTATGCGTAGGGGTTCCACCTAGAATTTTCCTTTGGGCTCCACCTATACCAAGTTCCAATCAATCATATGAGTAGGGTCGTGAACATATTTTTTCAATAAAGAAACATGAAATACATTATGAATTCTTAGATTCGCTGGCAGTGCAAGTTGATACGCTATGGATCCAATTCAAGCTAGTATCTCGAAGGGCCCACAGAACCTGGGTGCTATCTTGGCATAGTTTCCTAGCTTCAATGAGCTTTTCCAGGCTTTGACCTTGAAATATAAATGGTCTCCTGCTTGAAAATCTAAGTGTCTTCTTTTCAGATCTGGATAGCTCTTCTGTCTGTCCTGTGCTTCCTTCAAGTTCTGTTGTACCTTTCTTACCATGTTCTCCATTTCTTGGAGCATTTCTAGTCCAACCATGAGTCTTTCAGTCGGGTTATCCAAACTAATTGGAGTTGTATACTTCCTGCCGTACACTACTTCGAAAGGGCTCAACTTTGTTGAAGTTTGGTACCCATTGTTATATGAAAATTCTACCAAGTGTATATAATCCTCCCACTTGTTTGGTTTTTTTATTATGTACATGCAGAGCATATCCTCTATGATTTGGTTTGTCCTTTCAGTTTTTCCATCCATTTGCGGATGATAACTTGTACTAAAATTCAAGTTGGTATTGAGCCCTGCAAACAATTCCTTCCAAAAAGCGGATGTGAATTTTATGTCTCTATCTGAAATCACCATTTTAGGAATACCATGCAATCTAAATATTTCTTTCATGAATATTTAAGCAATGTTTATAGCTTTAAAAGTAGACTTTATAGGAATAAAGTGTGCAGACTTACTGAGTTTATCGATTACAACCATGATGGAGTCATTCTGTTTCTGATTTTTAGGCAAACCTGTTATAAAGTCGAGTGATATAGTCTCCCATTTCCATGCTGGTACTGGTAATGGTTGTAAGAGGCCGGCTGGATGCTGGTACTCGACCTTAAACTGCTGACAATCTTGGCACCTAGCCAAGTATTCTGTTGTTTTTCCCTTCATATTAGGCCAATAAAATAGTTTCCTAAGTGTTGTTATCATTTTTTGGTAACCTGGGTGGCCAAAATATGGATTCTTATGCACTTCGTCCAAGATTGTTAATTTTAACCCTGCTGAATTTGGTATGTAAAGTCTGTTTTTAAATCGTAGCAGTCCCTTCTCGTCGATACTTAGATCTGGTTTATCTGAGTTCGCGGTATTGTTTGATAATTCTTCCATTATTTTAGTATAGTTTTCATCATCAATACCAGCCATCCTTATTCTTTCTTCCAGATCACTTTTTGCCCTGCTAATATTCATCTCAAATAATCGATGGATTCTTCTACTTAAATCATCTGCTACTTTGTTTTCCTTGCCCTTGATATGTCTAACCTCAAAGTAGAATTCGCTTAAGAAGGCTAACCACCTTGCTTGCCTTGCATTAAGATCTGGTTGGTTAAACAGATATTTTACCCCGCTGTTGTCCGTTAATAATAGGAATCTTCTGCCCATTATGTAATGTTGCCACATCTTTAAGGCATGTATTAATGCTGCCAATTCTAAGTCATGAGTGATGTAATTTCATGTAATGTTCCTGACTTAGCTACTCTAGGAAACGCTGCTAATGTGTGTGTAGGATCAAAGGTTTACAACATATAAATGATCCTACAAATAATAAATGCGACAAAGGACTGCAAGTTTGTATTATGATATCTCTGTGGATTACAAAAATGG
>JZKD02S0181375.1:307158-317714 GCA_000966675.3 Picea glauca | reverse complement strand
TTCTATTCTTCTGTTGAGTTATCTTTTACTCCTTTCCTTTTCCTTTCTTAAGTCAACTTAAAAATATAACTTTTAACTTCTTGACTTTCCCCCCCTCTTCAGTGTGAGACTATGATCTAGTGGGGGTGCCCAGGTCACTGAGTCTCCTCATTACCTCTCTAAGAGGTGGGGGACATTACACCCGAGGAGTCGGGACTTGGCACTTCGGCGTTTTCGAAGCGGAAGGGAGCACGGAGAGACAACGAAGTCCCAAATTGTGATGGGTCCCATGGAGACTGTGTGGAGTATAACACGTGGCCTCGGCACCTCGGTAATCGGGGTCCCGAAATACAAGGGCTCGACACCGCGAGTGGCGATATTCCGAAGTATTGACCATTGACCATCGGGGGTCGGGGGTTTGGTGTTAGATTTTACGAGGACAGTGTTGCAAGCCTCGCGATATCGCGAGACCCGATCTCCCGATACACGAAGAAGAGATCGCCGAGAAGTATCCTGTGGGTGACGAAGACTCCCGAGAGGATTTAGAAGGGCGTTGACTCTTCGGGCCTGTGAAGCGAAGAAGGTCCTGGTGGAGCGACCCACTGCTGCTGAGAGGGCGGGGTTGCGTCAAAGAGCAGTGGAGAGAACATTCACGGATAAGTTGCAAGGAGAAGTGAGCAGGTTGGCGGACGGGTCTCGTGGAGAGACGTTTCTTATTCGAGATTTTCCAAGAAGGAAAAAGCGGACGTGAAGTCTACAATGTAGATGGAAAAAAGTTCAAAGCTTAGATTGGACAGAAGCCGTCGATCAAGATCACAAGGAGTGTGACTCGTTTCGTGGGTCGGATGCATCGGAAGTTTGCGAGGTAAGACTCCTACTTTTCGTAAAGGGAGATCGTGAGAAGCGAAGGCCCGACAATTTCGGGATAGTGTGAGTCATAGTCGGTGATGTGGCAGGTGATCTCGGGACATCAGGTCTCGGGAGTTGAAGGGTCAAGAGATTGGTCTCACGAGTGGTGAGGAAGTGACAGGCGAGATAGCAAGTTCGTCGGCATCTCGGCGTTTCGGACCTCGAAGGTTGGGACCCCGAAGGTATAGTGACGCGAGTCGCGAAGTTGCGAAAAGCGAAGTCCCGATCAGCCGAGGGAAGGTCAGCGTTGACCAAAGACATCGGGTCTCGGGGATCCGAGAGTCTAGTATTCAAGGGTTGAATTCGCGAAGCCACGAGAGTCGATCCTCCGATAACCAAGAAAAGGAGGACCGCACGAGTGGAAGAGTCACTGTGGGTATGAAGGATTCCCGAGAGGGGATCAGGAGAACCTTTGGGTTCTTCAGGCCATGGAAGAAGAAGGTCCTGGTGGGAGAGAGTTTTCGAGAGAGTCAGCTTGCATCATGTGGACGACTGATTGCAACAGAGAGGAAAACGGGCTAAATTTTCTGGTACAATGAGTGGGTAATGGTGAAGGAATGAAGAGTGAGGGTAGTTTTGAGTAAACGAGTATTCGTTGGGCATAGGAGACAGGTCAGTTGGTTAACGGATAAGTTAGCCAGTAATAAATGGCCAATGGTTCGTTTAGAACATGAGATGGCAGGTGACAATGACTGAGGCAATACGGATGAGTGACGTGGCAGTTATCGATTGGGGGAAAAAAAACCATGGTGAAAAGAATTTCCACGGGTGAACGAGGGAGAAGGACTGATGGAGTTACGGGATGTGACTCTTACGGAAAAGGTGGATAATGACGTCATGAGGTGATGAGGTATGTCAGACAACAATAGGTGGTGGGATTCGAGACTAATAGATTCATGCCACGTATATATAGGGGCCCCGCCAGAGTACAATTCCATTCCAGACCCCCCCCCCCACTGTTAAAGGTAGATCAGTCAGGGGGGGGGTCCAAAAAATACCTTGAACCATTGATCTACCCACTTTTCTTTCGACCGCAGATCTTTACATGATCTTTAACACACATCCCAGACCCACCCCTTTCCAATAAAGGGAGAAAGGGTGGGGGGGGGGGGGGTCCGAAATCCAATATAGACTGTAGATCTAGGCACCGAAACTTGGGCCATCCAGATGCGTGCATACATTACCTCTGATTTTGGACCCCCCCCCACCGCTAAAGGTAGAATGGTCAGGGGGGTCTGAAAAGACTTGTCCACCATAGATCTAGGCGTGAACATCTGAGCCGTTGATACATGAGCGGTGCATAAATGCGAGCGCGAAAGCATATGCACCCAAAGAACTTAGGATAAGTGCATATCGTGGGTTTTCCCAAGCTTTCACATGTTTATATCACCAAGGGGTTAGACAACCAACCTTTTAAGCATCCAAGACAAGGTCCAGCATTGATCGTCGAGCTGGTTTTATTGAAATAAAGCAAACTACCCTATGTTCTAACCTAATTTCTTATGACAATTAGTCTAGATTAAACTATTGGACTAAGAACTTACTCTATCCTGGGGCTATCTGACCAAGATTAGATAGTCTGGCCAGATTTATTCACTAACTAACCTATATCTCTTGGCTAAGATTAAACAGTTTAGCCAAGCTTATTCACTATTCCTATCAACATCAATTTAAAAGAACTTGGCCATGCTTGAAAGGTATGGACCAAGTCACTGTTATTGAATGGGGCTCTATTGAATTTCTTTTACGCCCTCTTTTATTCTTTTTCTTTCTTTTTCTTTTTTCTTTCTCTTTTTTCAAATTATTTGCAGAATGAAAAATCATTTGAAAAACAAAAACACTAAAGAGATAACATTTCAGTCACCAGTTGATCCTATAAATTATAGGTTTATAACAGACACCACCTAGCCCTTCTTTACTTGCATTGACACATACGGTGAAGTCTTTATCTGGGTCTCCTACTTTCAATATGGGTGCCATTGTCAATAATTCCTTTAGTTTGTTGAAGCTGTCTTGACATTTCTCTGACCAGTTAAACTTGGTTCCTTTCTTTTGTAATGATGTGATAGGGTAGGCTATCTTGGAAAACCCTTCTATAAACCTACGGTAGTATCCAGTGATTCCCATGAACGACCATATATCCGCTACATCTTTAGGTACCGACCATTCCATAATGGCTTTCATCTTTTCCGGGTCTACGACAATGCCCTCTGCTGAAATTACATGTCCAAGATATTGTATTTCTTTCTGATAGAAGTCACACTTGTCGAAATTAGCATATAGTTTGTGCTTCCTTAACATTTGTAGAACCATTATTAAGTGTTCCTCATGTTCCTCCTCCGTCTTTGAATAGAGCAGGATATCGTCGATGAATACTACCATGAACTTGTCCAAGTACTCACTGAAAATACTGTTCATTAGGCACATAAATGTGGCTAGGGCATTAGTGAGTCTGAAAGGTATGACTACAAAATCATAGTGCCCATATCTTGTCTGAAATGATGTTTTGTTTATGTCCTCATCCTTTATTTGAACTTGATGATAACCGGATCGTAAATCCAATTTTGAAAAGATCTTGGCCCCCCCTACTTGATCAAACAGATCATTTATCCTTGGTAAGGGGTATTTATTCTTAATAGTCATTTTGTTTAGTTGTCTATAATCGATACATAATCTTAGAGTACCGTCCTTCTTTTTCATAAAGAGGATTGGTGCTCCCCAAGGTGAGACACTTGGCCTGATATACTCTTTGTCCAACAATTCTTGTAATTGTATTTTTAATTCTGTCAGTTCTGGTAGACTCATCTAGTAAGGCGCCTTTGAGATAGGGGTAGAACCGGGTAACAAATCTATGGAGAAGTCTATTTCCCTTCTAGGGGGTAATTCTGGTATCTCATCCACAAACATGTCTCTGAAATCACGTAGGACAACAAAGTATTCCAACTTTGGCTTATCCTTCTTTTCTGCTAGACTCGTCACTTGGATGGCATAAACTTGACATCCTTTTCTCACACATTTCTTTAGTTGAATCGCTGAAATTTGTCTGACTGATACCGGTTTTGGTATACCTTGGGCTGTCCTGGTGGTGCCAGAATCATCTTTATAGCTAAGTATCTTTGTATAACAATTTAATATTGCTTTGTGTCGTTCCAACCAGTCCATCCCAATAATCATATCGTAAGATCCTAGTGGTAGGATGTTCATATCGGTCCTTATAGTTTGACCATCTAGGCTAAACTCAAAATCCAAAATATAGTCAATTACTTTCCTTTTTTTACTTGTTGCTAGTTGCACAAGCCATGATTTTGCGTGCTTCAGTCTCTTAAGTTTATTTGACTCTACTACCTTCGGAGTAATATAACTTAATGTTGCTCTGGGGTCAATTAAAACATAAATTTGAATGTCATGGATTTTACCTTCGACTTATACCACTGAGGACTAGTGGTCAGCTTGTCATCCATCGATGGTCGCATTTATTCGATGTAGGCTCCTGCCCACGTCTCCCATGGACGAGGCTTCTTGCAGGTTATGAACAACAGTTCTGTTTGTTGAACTCAAACGTGGGAATTTCTTCCTGAGATGAGGCTGTCCACACTCCCAACACTTTAATGGCTCATGGGAGCTGTCCCCAAACCACTTCGCTCCCAGGTTTACCGGTATTCCACTGCCTTGAGTATTCGGAGGATTGGAGTGAAAATCCTTTCTCGAAAAACTCTTCGCTGTATTCCGATAAGGAGCTGGCTGGTACCCCTTCTTTCGCCAGTTCATTCGATCTTGTTTCTTATCCTTCCAGGCTTTGGGAAACTTTGCCCACTGTTTATACTGGACATAACACATTCGCTCTTTTCTGAATACTTCACTTAAGGATTTGGGGTTGTCAAACTCAATTCTTTCCTTGTAGGACTATGGTAGACAGCTTAGAAATTGTTGAATTTTTACTTTATCCTCTTGAATGTATGGTACGAACCTTAGCAGATCCAAAACTTTATTTATAAGGTCCTCCATCATCATCTGTCCGAGTCGTAACTCGTAAAATTCCTTCGTCTTCCTTTCATAATAATTTTTAGAAAGGTATTGTTTCTTGAAATACTTCTTAAAGTTAGACCATTCCAACTGTTTCTCCTTTAGGCCCTTGGCCAATTTCAGATCTTGCCACCAAACATTGGCCTTCCCTTTTAGATTGTAGATGGCCATCCTGACCTTCATGTTGTTGGAATAGTTATATATTTGGAAGTACCTTTTTATGTACAACAACCATGCCTCTTCTTCTTCTTCTGTCCTATATTCCCCATCAAATATAACAGGTTTAATATTTTTAAATTTCCCTTCAAGGTGGTCTACTTGTTTTCTTTTTCTGTCTGTTTTTGTTCCATCTTCAACTAGAGGCATTCCTTCAGATGAACTCTCTCCTTTTTTTGTTTCTGGCCCTGAGTGCTTGGAGGCTCTCTTGATGACTTCTTCATCGTTATCATTGTCTTTTGGTATTTTCTTGGTCACTATACTGCACAACAAGACTTCGTTTATCTCCTGCTGTTCTTGCTATGCCTTCTTCAATTTTTCATTGTCGGCTTTAAAGATCTGTAGCTCAAAAATCAAGTTCCTCATTGTTTCCAACACTTCTGTGGGTGAGATTCCATCACTATTCTTCCTTGTATCTCCATGAGGTCTTTGCTATGGATTTTCTTCCATCCTGGTTTTTGCATTGTCTTGAGTTACCATACTTATTCACCAAAACAGAGAAAGTTTTTTGTTTGTAACCACACAATTTATTACCTTTTTTTTTTTTTCTAAAACAAAATATATACTAAGCACTACAGTGGTCCTGTTCATGCCCGGTGTTGTAACTTTCACTCTGATACCATATGTAATGAACCTCATTATCACACAATTTTTTTGGTTTGTTTTGTTTGCTATTTTCCTTTTAATAAAAGAAGCTGTAAACTTATTATAGGACTGGTGCAATTTCTGTTTGTAAAATAGGTTCTTAAGAAAACAATTTCCTAAGTTCTACCTATCAAAATGGTCCTTCTCATTTTTTTTTAAATACCTTTACCCCTTGGTGTAATGGATCATGTGAAAAAGAGGGGTCACAAAACCTACTACGATTTACTCAAGAAAAAACATAAAACTTCTAAGGTTTTGTGCGCATGTATATCCGATTACCATTGAATCTAGGTGACTTTACTTAGTTTCCCACCATACGATTCAACGAATCGAGTACTATTACTAGAAAACTAACCTATCTACTACGTCATGTTCAAATTTAATGTTCTTAGGACCAGGGTCAGTTGTGAATTAGTTACTTACCTCCAAATGTCAATGGACATTTCACCACTAGGATCGGGTTGTTGATTCACGCTAATCTCAAGGAGTGACAAAGGGTTTTACTCTTAACATAGAACTTTTTAAGTGGGAGGAATGAATTCTCTATCTAAAAGTTAATACTCCATAAGTTTCATTTAAGGTAGCCTACAAGTTCCAGTGGAAATTACTAAACTCTTTACCCAAATGGCATATTGTCTCTGACACAGTCACATGGCCACCTGCCCTCTGCAATTACTCTAAGGTTGACATGATATCTATTAGGGTTGAAGTGGTTTCCCGATTGTCATTGTTGAGTTCTGCGAGGAGGTCCTGTGAACCAACCTTGGAGGTGTAGAGTATTACCAAGGTAGCTGCTCCCACATTGGAATGGTTAGTGTGGACCTTTACCCCTGGTAAGTATTTGTCTCAGTACGCATTCTTGTAATATGTTTAGAGAAAAATGCATTCCTGACTTTTCTTGTAACGTTACCGATGTTACCCTAATTCCTGGAAGGGAAATTCCTTCGATTTGATCTCCATTTTTTTTTTTCCTTCTGGTTTTGAAGGGAGTATATTCATTCATTTTCCTGTTCAGTTTTGGAAGTATGGGTTGCATAACTTCCCAGTTCATTTCCTATGGGTATATCTCTGTATCCGTTCATTTTCTTGTTTAGGTTTTGGGAGAAAAAATGTTTTTCGTAACCTCCCCGTTTTAAGTTCTATGCCGAATCCTTTTAATGTTGTCGAGGCCTAAGATCTCTATAGGGCTTTAAATAATTCCTGTTATGATATTCTCTCATGATGAATACAATATTATTGCGGTGGGTAATACCCACATCATGCTCTATCCGATTTGATTTAAAAAGTAGTGGGGACAAATCGCTGTAATGTTTGCAAAGCATAAGACTATTCGATATGATTCGGTTATGGCGGTTATGTGTGGCTTTCTGAATTCGATATGAACAATATAATCCAAGGTAGCGTAGGTCTGGTTACTTATTTTAAAAGATAACTGTTATTGTCTATCTCTGTCTTTTCTTCTTATGAAATCGTTACTTGCAATGTATGCACCTCTTTCTTGTAAGATTTCTTCATTTTCAGGGCTTATATAATTCACTAATGATGGGCCCTGTTTTGATACGAGGGTACCCATCAAAGAAATAATACGCTATCCACCTTCAGCCAGGCATCTATCCAGTTGGGAAAAGCGGCAAGGAGAATAAGAGATCTATGCCATCCTCTCGAACCGAAGTTAAGTAAGATTACATAAATTTTCCTTACTGACTATTATCAATTTTGTTAGTATATCATCATTTTTGTCTGCGTCTATTGATAATAAATCGTTATTTCTTTAGGGCCTTTCGTCTATCTATGGATATCGGATGTTCGGTCCCCACTCTTGGTGCAAGAGATATTCGAGTTCCTTCGTAAGCCTTCTCGGAGTTCCAACAGTGCGAGGGCACGGTTTCTTCCTGGATTTTTGATAAGTTTGTAATAGTTTTGTTCTATTGCCTTCATGGGGAGGTCCTCTAGTTGCATCTTGGTCTGATGTGTGTGTATACTATTATCATACAGGATTTCAATTGAATGATGAAAAACGTTGGGTGTCTTATGCTAGACGTTCCTCTATTTAGTCTCATCCCAACTTGTAAATTTATTTATTGTTACTATTTTTGAAAAAATATTCGGTTACAGATGTTTACACAGTCTGAAATCCCGACCGATATGATATATAGGGACTGAAGAACTTTTGGGGTTTTAAACTATTGTAAGGACTCGACTATAACAAAACTTCGTATTATATTTAAATTTAGAATTATAAATCCCTCTCATATGGTTTGTGTTGTTTTCCCTTGGGATTATTGATGCACAATATAGATCAGTGTATATCTTCTTTTTCCCTTCCCGAGATTAGGAAATGATTTCTTCCTCACTCTCAGCAACATAAAAGTTTGACAGTCCAGTTGATTACCGTTTCCCTTAGGGTTTGTTACTATTTATTCTATCATCATTCCTAGAATGGGTTATATTCCTTTACTATTACAGTTCGTGAAAAAGTCTGGATATTGCTTGGCAGAGTTAGAAGTGTTTACCATTTATTTTCAACACAACTAAACATAGTTGACAAGACCTGGTCTTTTCCGATTCAGCATTAATACCCTGCTACTCTCTCTCTCTATATATATATCTATATATCTATCTGTGTATATATTTACTATAATATTTATCGTAATGGAGTCTTGAACCTTTCAGAATTATTTCATACGTTATACATATATATATGTATCTTATTCCTGACTGTGTTTTAACCAATTTACTTCAGATTCAAAGTATCATTTGTGCATAACCCCTGTTGCATACTGTGTATCTGTTGGTAGTTTAACTGTGTATGTGCTATATAAATGAATTATGTTTCCTTTTTTAACTAAATTACAGAATGGAATATATGCATATATCAGTTCCGTTCATTCATTAATACATATCCGATTCTGTTTAAAGTTTGAAACATACATTTTCATTTAATAACTCTATTTGTTCATTGATACATATTTGATTCTATTTAAAAATTGATTTCCGGAAATAAATCTACAACTAAATCCTACAGTCTATTCACTGAATTTCGAATAGCCTTTATCTAGGTTATTGCATGCATACCAGCATTAAGGATCCTACTATAACAATAACCAATTCATCCAACAGAGGTAGAATACTGAATATTTAGGTATAGGAAAGGACTTTCAACAGTTATACGATTAAAAAAAAATACTAGAACTCTTTTCTGTATATCTATAACATGTACAATATATCCAATATAAAATCATTCAGATAGATAGAGTTTAGAGCAACATATCTGAACTAAACTTGCAGAGAAAACAAAGGGAACAACCACGTTCCTCCCAACCGTAGAACCGAGAAGCCAGGATTACTTGCTCGATTCACCCCCTAGCCTGACCATGAGTCCATAAGGGAGAACTTCGAAATCCCTCTACAACACTGTCTTTCAATTCAGTCATTTTTTTCTCCTTGCCTCACACCCTTCTAGTGTTCATAGCAACAAGTGAAAAATAAAAATAAAATAGACTCTTTCCCAGCATACTTAGCACCATCCTGCCTCCTCACATATGCTTATTTGTAACTTGCCTAGGTCTTTTCCCTTCCTTGGAATTTTCACAGCTTCCTAAATCCATGGTTTCTAGGGGCTGCCAATGGCCAAATCATTAATTTGCCACTTGTAAAAATCATCCCAGGGGTAGTTCCAACATGTTCCCCACTCATGGAGTCATGGCCAACTACTTTTAATATGGCTATTCCATTTGTCTTCCTGCAATCAATATAAAATATTTTGTTTTTAAACAAGTGTCATTATCAAATAGTTAGTTGGGTCAAATCAAAGTTTTGTCCAATAGTCATAATAATTTATTACAATTAATAAATTTGAAATTTGGAATTGCCATAAATGGCAAAATTTTTCCAAATTAAATTTCCAAAATATTTTATTTTGGGGGATGTCACATAAGTATATTTTAGAAGAATGATTTTTAAAATGGATATTTGTGAACTTTTTTAGATAACAAGTAGTTTTTTGGAAGAATTTCTTAATATGGATATTTATGAGTCCTTTAGTTTGAAAGAGCATCGTAGAATTTGATTATATGACCACTGCAGAAGAAGAAGAGAAGTATTTCATTGTTGAGGAGATTAGTATTTTATTGTTGTGTAAATATGATCAAATAACAACATCTGAGATGAGATTTACATCCAAATATTTGAGACTTTATCCAAAAGGAGAATTTCCAGAAGGATTTTGGACTTTATCCGCAAGGAGATAAGTATTTCTTTGGAAGAATGACTTAATACATGGAGATTTGTGAATTATCTTCATAAACAATTATATATTTATTTTCATATTATTATCTAACTCTAACTCACAATCCGTTTTACCAAGAACACAATAACATCACTTGGGATGAGAATTTCACCTGAAGAATTTGGGACCTTATCCACAAGGAGAATTTCACCTCAAGGATTTTGGACCTTATCCACAAGGAGAATTTCACCTCAAGGATTTGAGACCTTATCCACAAGGAGATAAGTATTTTATTGGAAGAATGACTTAATATGGAGATTTGTGAACTTTCTTCATACACAGTTCTATATTTATTTTCAGATTATTATATAACTCTAATTCAATTTTTTTTTACCAAGAACATAATTTTTTTTTTAAGATTTTAGATAAGATTTACAAGTACTTTTAATTGGATTCTTAATTGGAGAGTAACTAGATCTTAAATCTATTTAACTATGGTTGCTTATGTTATTATTACTTATTGTTTATTTAATATTTAGTTACAATATATATGCTA